>CABEEJ010006016.1:0-22303 GCA_901482245.1 Timema douglasi | reverse complement strand
GGGGGGTGGGGTGGAGGTGGGATGGTTGAATGTTGTTTTTGTTCTATATTTAAGTTAGTCATGTGGTGATTCAATTAGTCGGTTCAGAAAGTGCACGCTAAATACATCAAATAAATTAAAAATGAAAATGAAACCATATTCATGTGAGTTGAAGGTATCGAACGTGGAGAATACTTTTGACCAGATTTGGTGTATGTCAGCCTAAAGTTCTAATTTTACTAACTTAAAGCTAATAGGAATTTATAAAAAACCTTAGACACCAAACTGCTAGGTTAATATAGAAGCTCTTCTAGGGCATGTGCATGAACTTCTGTGAGAAGATAGAAGAAGGAAAATGCTGAGGTTAAAATTTTCATAATTAAATTGTTTGTGTAGTAAACTATATTACCAAATCCTTTATTTTATTCTATTCAGATTTAGCATGGACCATTAAAATAAATAGTCAATAATTTTTTTTTTACCGCAGTGTCTTACTACCCGTTCAAATTATACGCTTATGTACTCAATCACGTTAATGGTTTAAAAGGATGAGGAAGGTTAAGTTTATAGTAAGTGTTCTCATATTTACGTGAAGGAAGAGTAGAACAATACTTTGGAAAAACCATCCTCAGTACACCCGAACAATATTCGAACCTCGATCTTCCCGTTAGCGGCAGTCTAGTCTACGGCGAAAGTCGCTCCTTAGACTATGCGACCATCGAGGCAGGTGACATCATTTTGAGTTACTGAAATATCCCAATTAATGTTAATTTACCGTTTTCATATATCTGTGGGAGAGGGGGATTACAACCCCCTCCCCCTTAGGAACACTTGGTAGTTCTCCCGCCTATCTTTTGATTGTTTTATACATACACTCATATAGCCAACTTACATTTTCATTTTATACATTGTTTTAAAACAATAGCTGTATCGGAAATATTTATAAAATGAAATGTCTAAAAATAAAGCCAAAATATTCCATTTTTGCTCAGAAATTTTGGATATAATTGATATGACTGTATAGTAAACGTCCAAATTGACACAAAAACAACCCTCCAATCTGCCGTTATTTATTTAATTTTCATCATATCAGATTCTTGACGATATTTATGTAATACAGTCATACATTATGATTTTAACAAATAAAATACACATATTTATTATTTTTACCACAACGCTGTTGCCGTTCTATTTCACGCGCAACTAACCTCTCTATGCAACAAACTTCACGTTGGATCTCTGGTGTTCTTTTCATCCACAGAAAAGTGATTTTTGTTTTCAGAACTTATTATTTCCACTTTATGGATTTCCATAATAGTTTGAACATTGTACCTATTCGAGGGAACTACAAGAATTATGCCCCATTGAGGTCTGAACACAAAATACCTATCGTATCCTGCTTATCCCGCTCATTCTAAATATTCATCTTTGGAGTCCATTCCAAAGATGTAACAAGAAACTTGTACTGAATGCGTAAACACTTTTTCTCTTATACTTACTCTCCTAAATCAATTTATTTCGGTTGTTGGAATTGTCAACCAAATAGTTGAATCTTAACCAAAGTTGCACCGGTGTTTTCATGGTTTGTGGTGTCAGGTTTGCAACATACTGGATTGCCGTTGCAAAAAGATTTAGTTTCTAATCTCATTTGGTCGTACTGAGGCGGTTTTCCTCACGTGCTTTTAATACCGTGTTTTGTCTCCCTAATTCTTAACACGGGTGAAATGTTTGAATGAATAACACCAACAAAAAAGAAAATACCTTCCGGACATCAATGGCTTATCCTGGAGGAAATTGAGGTGCTGATTTCAAAAATGCCATTAACTTTATGTATCACGTACACATCAATAGATAGGCTTCTACTTAAATTATTTTTTTTAATGAATTACCCATTTTTAATAACATACAATTATACATAATTATAATATACAATCATAATCGTAAACATTTTCCATGATAAAATACAACAGTTATATTAATTTATATTATCATACATGTGATATGTGCATTCATTATAATTGAGATGGAAAATGTAAGAATGCAGGTGTACCCTGTGAGATGAAATGGTCAGGCGAGCTCGGTGGTCAAGCTACGAAGCGAGAGCGCTGGGATAGCGGCATCGTCAGCTGGTGGACGTATTGTTTTCACAAGAGAGTAAGACTCAAGCCTTCCTCTGAGCAAGAGGTGCTTTCACCAGCACAGATGCCTTGGTTTGTCAAGAGTATAGTGTTTATTTTCAATCTTTATAGAGTTTTATATACTTGTCAAGCTGTATAGTCCCTTATAATTGTGATTAATAAAGATCAATCACCAAGATCCATGGTTGGTGTCCTTCTGTGTAGTTCCATAATTATTGAGCTCCTAGATGAAGACCACACCAGGTTAATCATCACACTAGCCAGTCAACCCACGTAAGGTCATGACAGGTGCCATTAAAGGGACTAAAAGGGCATGGAACGGACTCAGGAAACAAATTAGTGATTTAATTTCCTCTACACGAGTATAAAAACCCATAAAATCCTATTGTAATAGTCACATTATTTACTAATATAAACTTTAAATATCCACGCAACCCATAAAACTATCCCTTAAAAACATGCATTTATTCAGGACCTTTTTATGTCCTCGCGCCTTGCAGAGTCTCTCCTGGGTCTCTCGCTGAAAGAATGGCTTTCGCTTTTCAAACATAATCTTGGGCGTTGCGTCCTTGTGCGAGGGTTTAGTCCTTTGGCGCTTTGTGTATTTATATTGGCATCAGCGGTCCTTCTCTGGGTTTTCTTTAAAACCCCAGTTGAACTCGTCTTTGCAGCATCACCTGTTCTTCACCCATCTCAGCCTTTGGAGTTCCAGAGGCGAGTGTGGGTGGATCAACAACGGCCGCAGGTAATTTAGTTTTATGAGTAGGACTTGGTGGTTCCCCGATATACACTTGAGAGTGTTCCCCGTGGAGTACTCGGGTGGTTCCACTAGGAGTACTCAGGGGTGTTTTCTGAGGAGGACATGGAAGAAGGCTCCAAGGAGGATTCCTCGGGGGTATGGGTGAGACAACCTCTTGGAAGGTTTCCCCTCTCTTACAAATCTCGGTGTCACTGAGTTGGGGTGGTATAACTTAGTGTTCCCTGTAGAGACCAATGCCATGGGTTTCGTAGACGTTTTATAAGGATTAACTGCGCAATGGCAATTGGGACAGTTGAAGTTCTTGGTAACAATTTGGCTATATGACGTCTGAAATACCAGAGCCTGCAGTGATATATATTCTTTGCGTACAAGAGTATTAGGGATCTTCTTTTCTGTTTGAACCTCAAGGATATTTTTCTCATCCTTGCATTTCGGACATACCCGAGACAAGGTGGAGTGTGAGCCCTTGCAGTTAACGCAGATATTATGAGAATAACATGGTGAATTGTGAGCCTCCTACCCGCAATCTTCACAGGTTGGCTAACCATGGCATCGCTGCTTTGTATTGCCAAATCCCTGGAACTGAAAACAGCGCTGAAGGTTGGGGACATATTACTGGGCCTTGAGCACGTGGAAACCTTCTTGGACCTCCTTTGGAATGTTAGGAGTTGCAAAAGTGAGGATACTTATTCGTATTTTTCTCTTAGCCATTCTTTTTATAGCTATTCCATAAACTTAGGTGACATGCTGAGGGTAAGGACCCTCACATATTTCCTCAATGCTCACGCAGTCGATGTCAAAACAAGTGAACATTACCTTGCAAACATTTAGGACTCTGTGTGGTTCTATATTAACCTGTATATGAGCCAAGCTATTCAACGTTATTTAAGTAATTGCCATTATGTCAGGAGACTGAATGTATCTCGTGATCTGTATCAGGATCGTGCCATCACGCAGTTTTCTTATATAGAAATCTGATTTAGCTTCTTCATTTATCACTCTTTTGAAGATAATTGGGCTGACATGTTTTAAACTCTCACCGTCATCTACTCGAGATATTACCAGGAAGTGGGGCTAGGTCCTCACAACTTTTTGGATTTTCTTCATAATTGGGTTGAGCATCCCTACCCGGACACTGTGAAGGGCCAATAAGTGTGTTGCCATTAAGGTTTTGTAGAACGTTGCCAGTGGACAGTAAGATGTCAGCTTTGATAATGGGTTTGGCAATGGTATTTGGAAACACTTAAGGTGGTTCAAGCTGTTTCTACCTCATAGACACTGTTAACTCTCCCAGCGGGGAGTCCCACACAACGCTAGACGTGACAATCTTCACATGGATAATCTCTAGGAAAGAGGTAATTGCAGTAAGTGGATAGAGGAAAGTGTCAGTCCGGAACCTTCGTGAAAGCAACCGTTTTTTTCTCAAAGTAGGGTAACCGCAGTCAGTCTCAGGTCCCTTCTACTAAGATACTGCAACCGCTGCACTTCCATGTTGGAACTCAAGGCAATGGTATCAAATAATTATTCTAAGAAAGCCATGTATGTTGCCAAGGTCGTCAACGGGGTGGTTGAATAATACCAATGATATGATAAAATAATTAATTCTCTAAGTTATATATACAAATTTATCCATTAACATTTATGCATTTCTCCAAACATAGATTATCAATTTTCTGAATAAAACAAGTTACCCAGTAGTCTGTCTTTGTACTGAGGTAAAGGTCCAGGGTTCAATTTACGGCATGGCCGAAAAATGTATGATTTATTAAATGTGGGCTTACCCTTTCACAGTGATGAATTAATGGCTGGGGACTGGGTGTTGTGTCTGTTCTAGATTTAAGTTGGTTCTAAAGTAATGTGCTGATATAATCAGTCGGTTCAGAAAGTGCACGTAAAATATCTAAAATAAATTAAAAATTAAAAAAATTTACCCTTTATTTGACGGTACTAGAAGTGTCCTTTGAGCAGATTATTAGGGGAGCGGGGACATGTCTCCCCTCTGCTCCTCCACTATGGACACCCATGTCTCAAAGTATCAATCATGGAGCATAGAGCTACTAATATTAATATTATCACATAGCTAAGAGGGATGACATTATAAAATCAAACGTATTGCAGTGAATTAAAAAGTTCAAAATTGCAGAGATCCAACCACTAAGTCCAAGTTAAAGTATATCTATGCAAAATTTCAGCAAAATCGATAAAGTGGTATGGTTGTGATTGAGCAACAAAGAAAAACACAGACAATATTCAATTTTTATTATATTAGTAGTATGTATGTTTACATCCCAAAATACACGTTGCTAAGAATATTCATAGTTAATTTGTTGATATTTACAAACCCTTCATTGACTGGCACACTTACAATAAGCTATATACATTAAAAATAAATCTATTTGAATTGTTACAAATTTAAGTCGCAAATGTAACCACACTAACGGTCAGTTTTTTGATATTACTTCACTTGTTGATCAAATATCGTGATGATATGTATAGCCTAACTTATATTCTGAAAAATAAGGAGTACAATATTATAAGTCTTGTCTCGATCCGATAAGTACTTTTTGAGTTTACTGGCAACAGACACACAGACAGAAAATAGAATGTACAGAAAGATTTAGAGTTTTATTAGCGGTATAGATTTTTTAACGATCAACTTATCCTATCATACTCACTTCGGTGGTCGGATGGTCAAAGGCTTCACTTTCACCGTAAACTGGACTACTGATGACAGGTTTATCGGGGCTTGAATCCCGGTTGGGTGTACGGAAGCTGTTTTTTCCTAAATGTTTTCCCACTCTCTTTTCGGTAAAATGCGGGTACACTTTCTAAGATGTAGCCTTTCTCCTCAAAAAAATCAGTGTAATCAGTACTGAATGTGTACACCCTGAAAGGCTGGTGAGATGAGGTGACAAAAAAAAGTTATTTGATAATTTGATAGATATTGATACTATCAATAGTGATATCTACATATCAAATGACTTGACGTATAATAATGGCGTGTATGGGCCACATCAATCTGAAGCTCAGTTTGCTGAAAGATTAGCCAGTACTAACGTACCGTTGCTCAGGAGACACCCGAATGTACTAATTCTACATATTTTTCGTGAGGTGATGATGATAGTGAATATGACTGGGAGGAGCTTATGAAGATCTTAATTTAAATTAATCCTATTTAACCAATCCCTGGTAACCATAGTAAGTAATCCCCTTTCAAACTAAAAGTCTCCCGGTACTAGCCAGGAATCGAACCCAAGACTTCCAAGTCAGCAACCAGGTGCTGTGACCACTATCCACGAGGTCGGTCACTTAAGGTATGAACACATTAGAGCAGCTTTAGTAATTTTTGTAGCTCTCAGATAGTTCCTTCTAACCGAATTTCTACTATACCTAAGGATTATTAGAATAAAACCCGGCTTTGTGGTTTTCGCTATTTCGCTGGAGCCAGGCAAGTTGTGGAACAAGAGCTTGTTGGATGTAGGATTGATCTACACGTGTGTATGTTTGTGTGCAGACCAGTTTCTCCATGGGGCGCCTATGACCCCATTCTCTCCCCAACTCCCCTCTTTGCATCCCTTGTGACCCCACAACCCCACGCGTGCAGCTGTCTCTTTGAGGGGAAGGGATCATATTTAGGGCAGTTTTGCTATGAGAGAGAAATAGAGACAGAGATAACAGCTGCCTTGATGCATCGGCCCATTCAGGGCTTAGTACCCACAACGACTGCTAATTTAGAGGACTTGGTTCGACCCTTGGTGCTATCAAGAGTAAATTAAAATGAGTTCATTATTAAATAATCATCATCTATTTTAATGAATTTATTTTATACCTCAATGTGTCACATGAACAACTGAAAAGTAACAAAATCTCTACAGCTCTGTCCAACAATAATAGTGAAATACACTTAATAAAACTCAATAAACTCAATTCCTTATATCAGGAAGCGCTAATGTGAACGTAGTTTAGAATCTCCAGTGAACTTGTGTTCGAATCCTTGTTCGTTCTTTCTAACGAGACGTGGTCGTATTCATCTCAGCATCCTTAGTTCGGATCCTGACCGGGATAATATACGACCTGATTTCCCTGGATTCACATGCGTTAGTTTATATTTTAGCGCTAGATCTAAATATTTAATTATATTGTGTTTTGGCGCCAGGTAGTTTAACTTTCCCCACCAACGATTTTTCTGGCTTTTATTTGAATGGAAAATGACATAGTTTAAATCTCACAAAAGTTAGGAATAATTTATTCCACACTTTGGTTCTGGTCATTTAAATAATTAATCTAAATAATGGAAGTTGAGTTGGAGTGACTGCGCGAGTGTATAAGACAGGTCCGCTCTGTGTGATGGTGAGACCGCGAGCCTCTAACACACGTACTCTCTGTATAATGGTGTGATCGCGAATGTTTCTTCAACGGCTGCTGTGAGGACTTTCTGCACCCTCGTTGCGAACCAAGGGTGCGGCTACATCCCTTGGGCACAGACATTTCTCTGTGCCCTTGGGTGACTCCCTTGTTATAAAAAAAATTGGCCAAGGTCACTTTCACTGTCACTTAAAAAAACTGCAACTTGAGTCGGGGATATCTTTTATAATTATTTGTCCTGTTATTAACTGATGGTTTTTAAGTGCCGTAAATGATAAAACACACATTATATATTGTACCCATATTTTAGAAAATGAGACCAAGTGACGCTCCAGTACGTCCTTCACTGTAACTCATAAATTCTGTTAAAGTTAACATGAAATATCATACAGCTTGATATTTGTCAACATTCAAGTAGTTATTTTACATTTGACTGAAAAGTTTGTTCTTTGGTATAGTATGACTCATTTAAAAGTAGCATTCGAATATACCTATCTGATCATTCATAGCGTTGAGCATGAAGAATACTGGTTTTTACTTTCTCATATAGAATTATTGTAAACAATAACATTTTTTATCTTGAGATTACGCCGAGCTTTGATGTTTTATGTGCGCCAACCCAAAAAAGTGGCTCTTACACATCTGTCTGGTTCCATGTCTGTATGTTACCATGTTTGTCCGTCTTTTTGTCCATCCCTGGGACTAGTACCAAAATGGTTTGATGGATTTTGTTCAAAGTCCATATTTATATATTATATGGCCATATCTAAGGGTATTTTAATTCTTTTGTTCTAGTCGCCAATGGATAGTTACTGATTATTATTAATTTTAAAATAAAAAATTTGCTAAGATGTCTTTAACGATTTTGTTAAAAATGAGTTTCTGTTAGGGTTTTTAAATATATATATATATATATATATTAGTATTTCCTTTAAAAATCACTCAATAGTATTTTACTGGTGACTGTTTTTTGAAAAAAGTTATTTTTTTGAAAATAGCTGTGACGTATTTGTTCAAAATTGGTATTTGGGATTTATTCTATATGATAAATAATAATGCATGTCTATTTTTCTAAAATATATTAATTTGAAGGTAGTTAACTTAACACAAACTTTAGAAAATTTAAATTAGTTGAAAATAGTTTTAAATATTTAATTCAAAATGGATATCTGGGAATTGTTTTTAATAATAAATAAGAATATTAAAATAGTTGATAGCTTAATTTGTAAAATTTTAGATTTGTTTAAATATCTAAACAATTTTGTTTGAAAATTTTAAATGAAGAGTCTTTATTGTGATTGACAAGATTATGTGTTATCTTACTAAAAAAACTTAAGATTTTTTTTAACAAGAGTGTATTTTTTATTTTACTTTTCTAAGCTATAATACACTATATGAAAAGTTTGAACGAATGTGTTTATTATTTATTTAAAGAAACATTTGTTTAACTGTAGTTTAAATATTATTAATTTTTGTAAATTGGAAATAAAAAAATATTTGTTTACAATTTTGCTTAATTTTATTTTCTTAAGAGTGATTAATTAAATGAACAATATTATGTTTAAATTTTTGATGAATACATATTAGTTGACTGGTAACCAATTTTTGTAAATTTTATTTCAAGTATAATTGACTATATGAGGAAGTTTGTATGATGGTGTCTTTCTTACTTACTCTATGGGTAAGTTTAATAGTAAGATTGAGTACGCCTTGAATGGGATAGGCCAGCTGGCCCATTCAATTTTGATATAGGTGGGTGTCGTCCTGTATTTAGTGTAGCGCTACACTTGAGGCGTACTCAACCTAACTAAGAAACGGGCCTTATGGCATTAGTAACTTGAAAGCTGAATGCCACAATTAAAAAGTACGGATCCTATCCAGTCCACCTCTTTACACCATATCTCTATCAAGGCCCGTTTAATGTTGGCCTACCATCTGTCTCTTTCCAATGGTTTCTTCCCAATGGGTTTGTCAGTCAATACACAAAACAGGGTTCAAGATCCTTCCATTCACGCTGCATGTCCTGCCCACCATAATGTGAGATATTTGATTACCCTAACAATGTCTTGTGATGAGTACAGGGTATGTCCCTCATGACTATGTAACCTCCTTCACCTCCCTATATCTTCATCCCTTTATTGGACCAAATATCTTCAGAGGCATCTTGTTTCCAAGAATCTTACATTTATTTTCGTCATGTGAGGTAAGAGAGACCATGTTTCACAACCATAGAGAATAACGAGTATATTTTTTGACTATCCTTACAATGTATTGTAATATGTACAGGGTATATAACTCATCATTATGTAACCTCCTTCACTTTCCAGTAGCCTAATCCCTTTTTGGACCAAATACTTTCCTGAGCGCCTCTTTTTCGAACACACTAAATTTGTTTTCGTCAAGTAAAGGAGACCACATTTCATACCCATATAGGACAACCGGTAAAGTTATTGTTTTGTATATTCTGAGTTTTATATTCCTTGTCAGCATGCGAGTTATCAAAACTTATTGACCAAGTAATAGCATGCATTTTTCAACTTACTAATTTTCACTTATACCGTTATTGCTAGTTAAAATTTTTCCTAGATATTTAAACTCATTAACCCTGTCAAAGGATATGTTGTTCATAGTTGCTTATAAATAATATTTATCCTCAATCCGTGCTTTTTGTGTTATCATATACTTGTTATTTTCAGCGTTCACTTCTAAACATATTTCCTTACAAGCCTTTTATAAAATGTATGTGTTTCTTACAACAGATTCCTTACTATTACCTAACAAAACCAAAGCATTTGCCTATCCTAATAGCTGCATTGTAACTTATATTTCAAGCCTTCCCTACTCTCATCCATTACCCTAATAGCATACTCTAAGATTAGTTTTTAATCAATTTGACGCCTCAGGAATACCTTCACACAAGTTAAACATAAAAATAGGCAGTATAATAATGATCCTTGGGTGTATATATATATATATATATATATAAGGGCCTATGTAATGGAACTTACCTGGAAGTGAAAAATTTTGATAAAAATCTATTGCATGCAACATTTATAACAAGTTTGTCTCAAGTAAATGTATTATTCTGACCAAGAATCGATTTGGCACTAGTAGACCCTGGCATGCTCTTTATTTTGAGATGGAGGCGGCTCCCAATTTAACTGGTGATCTCAATACTACTAATCAGTTACAAGGTCAAACCTTGGAAATGGTTGCTACCAGTATCTATCTGCCAAAGCCGTTTTTAGCCATGGCTGATTGTACGTGGCCTTTTCGTATGAATCTTATAATTCATTAAAAAAATAGTATTAATTTAGTTCACTCTCAGTTTATACACTCTTATGTAATAACTGACAGAAAGGTATAATAATTTTAAAAACAAAGCTTAACCTTTTATGGGCTTTTAAATTGAAGTTTGGTTTTGTTAAGTTTGTCGTAGACAAGTTTAAAAATTATTCTAATAAACAACTTGATGAATACGGTATATTTTTAGAAATAAATTGATAGAAAAAGATAGGGCTTTGATCCAATATCCCTTTAACAACCCCCAACTATTGATAGCAGAAATGAATATACAACTAAACAAGACATTACTAAAATAAATAAGTCAACATATTTTTTATTTGTAAAATGTACAGCTTTTACAAAATATATATATAAAATTTACTTATCAAAATATTCTTTTAGTTATTATTAATTTTATTTACAGGCAATTAATATGGAACAAAGCACGCTATAATATATATTATATATATATTTTATTTATATATCTATATATTAATATAATAGTATCTAATTGAAATGCAAAACATTTAAAGGAATTTATTTTATGTACATTTTAAATTTGTTTGAAAAAAAATAGCTCTAGGATGTCATACAAAAAATGTATTTTTTTCTTCTAAAACTCTTGTAACAAACATTTCAATTAAATACAATTAAATCACAGGTGTTTCTAGATAATAGATTAATTTTGAAACACTTGCTACAGTTTTTGTAAGTATAATACAAATATATACGTCTGTAAAATTAGTATATTAAAAATATAAATCCTTAAATATTGGGAATGAAAAAATATTTTTGAAAGACTTTATGGATATTTTACAGGAGAAATTAATGTTTTATTGTCACAGAACAAGGTTAAAATAGAATAATACATCACCAATGTAAGCTCGACTCTGATAAAGGCCTATAATAAAACATCACAGTGAGCAAATTTAATACAAATTAAAAACAATATATAGCTCGAAAGTAATTATTTTTTGGTGACCTGGTGGTCTAGGGGTAAGGTGTCAGACTTCTGATCTGGCGGCCGGGGTTCAATCCTCGATCCCGGCACAGATTTATCTGATTACCAAACCCTTCCTTCACCTCTGACAAGACATCTTGTGAATGTGGGGAATGCCAGGCCTCCTCCGTGGTTCGGATTCCACGTTAAGCTGTAGGTCCTCCATTTCATCTCACAATCACCCTACCATTACACATTAGCGTGAGTGCGTATAACCCGAACGGGTAGTAAGACGCGGTGCTAATAATAATAATAATTATTATTTTTTGTATTAATGGCCAAAATAAATTTACTCTATAGCAATTCAAATAATATAAGTGTATTTATTACTAAGACTTTATTCACTGACCATAGTGCATATCTGGTTTCCATGTAAGTGTGAACATAATTGATCAGTAAATAATTTATTTCAACTGCTTTATTGGGTGGAGTATAGTAGTTTTATAAGGTTTTTAATTACATAGAACCAAACAATAGCTAATAAAAAGACGATTACATGAGGGATTACCTACTCGTTCTACAATGAATGTTGCAATTTGAAACAATAGCAGCCTTAACTCACCCGAATATTGTCTTGACTGCCTTGAGGTACTGAAGGAAATAAATTAGTACTTTGGTAAACGGGACGTGTGAAATAGAATTTATTCTAGAGTATACAGAGCTAACTACAAAACAAAAATGCAATCACATCATTTTCAAATTCTTTGTTGAAAATAAATATATTATTTCAAAAACTTTACCAGAAATACACAGTAGCTTTGTAGGATTTCTTGACTAAATTGAAAAGTGAAATATTTCGGAATGTCAATCTATTGGATGGACATTGTTTATCAACACAAACTATATAATTAACTTTCTGACCTTAAGGAACAAGAAAGTTCATGGCCACCTGAACATAAGCTCACCATTTCACCCTATCCTGAGACACCACTATCCAATCCCTAGCCTGAACCCAACCTTCTTCAAATCTATTTTAATGATATCCTCCCATCCACATTTCAACCTACCACGATATTTATTTCTTCAGGTTTCCCTAATAAAATGTTGTGTAGAATACACGCCTGTCATCGCCCATAACGACTTCATAACCACTCCACCTCAGACTTTATGCCTTAATTAATATTTTAAAACAGAATACAAAGCATGAAAAAGTTATTAAAATGTTACTCAAAACGTCATATTTACGGACAATTATGTGAAACAGAAAGCCAGTATGATACCATGGGAGTCTAGGTAATATAAACACAGGCTCTCGTTGATAGATGCAGACACCGACCAACTGGCTCTGATTTATCGATTTCCTTATATATATATATAGATTTATATATATATATAAGTGTATATATATATTTAAATTATGTTACGGGTATACGGAGATTCCAATGGTATAAACAAATTTGATGAATTTATATAACTCTAACAAAATTATTTAGTTAATATACTTTTAACTTTAGTATTTCTATTAACTGCACACCTTAATACACAAAATAGATTGTCTGCAGAGCTGGTAACCAACATATAAACAATTTTACACTGTGATTAGCCAAAATTATATTTTACCAATATCCGATTTTGAAAACCAATATTAATTTTAACTGTTTATCAATATTATTTTTTATAAGAAAATATTTATCAAAAGTAGAGAGACAAAACTCGTATAAATACTTTGGCCTTACTACTCCATGCGGCACGTTTGACTAGTTTCTACAATACATGTTTCCTTAAATACAGAAACGCTATTAGCTTAAATATAGTTAGAAATAAAATATTTCAATTACTGATAATATTACTAAAATACTTTTATACAAAGTGTTCTTAGTTATTCACTCTATTATAAGGCTTAATAAATTCATTAATTTCGGAACTTTTTGGTTTACTGAAGTATTGACTGAAATGTGGTAGTCTAATTTCAAAACTAAAATGTCTTTTAGTTGTGTTATTAATTACTGCAAATGGTTTTAAGCTAACTCTTAAAATAACGAATTTTTTAAGAATTATAAGGGGGTGGATAGTTTATGGACCTCTTGTTTTTAAACATACATAATTAATCTAGGCTTTGCAATAAACAATTTAAGTTTAACTCAACCAGTCTTTTATATATATATATATATATATATATATATTACACACACACACACACACACGTGCTTTCACGTTAATTCCAGCAAACAGTGAACGCTTATTACATGCCCTCCTAAAACCAATTTGTGTAATATAGCTCGTAGTGCAAGGGACATCTGAGTACTAAAAGTATTTTAATAATTTCAATATATAGAGAAAATAGTTACACTATCATAACTAAGATGATTATTTCACCAATTTTAAATATATTATAATACCGCCGCATCTCACTCGTTCACTATTATTTACATTTACATCATGTCATTACATACATCTAAGGTACTAGCTTATTATCACACATTATACACGTCTAAACTAACTGTATTATAAACATCTGACTGACATAAATGCAATAAGAAGAAGAAAAATCATATATCTTTGGCTAACATTGCTGGTCTAAATACTGACATTCAAGTCAAAGTTACTCATCACTGCATCCAAGCTCTGCAAAAATAAAATAACAGTACCAAACAAAATAATTTAAACATAGTGAGACTAGGAATGTATGCAGAGCCCAGGTAAATTAGGCAACACACATCACACTACAGTTTAACACCAGTGCAACATTGCCTTATTTACCCATGGCAGACTAGGCAACACACGTCCCATAAACTTATTCAACACCAGCAAAACACTATCTTACCCTTGATAGAGTGGACAACACGTGTCCCACGCGGCTGTTAAAAATCTGCATAGCACTGCTCCTAGTATGATTAGTAAAGTAACTATCACCGTTACTGTTGGGTGATAAGAGAGTTCTTGATCTGACCCTTTATCAGCAAAACATAACATCTAGTATCGAGGAAGAAAATCTGAAATCTTTAAGGACCCTTTTGATTTGATCGTAATATTTTAGCCATTCATCCTTTTCTATTAGTCCTCTGTATTCTATTAGCAATCGTCATCATTATCATGCGAATTATTATTGTTTATTTTATAAAATATACTGTCCTGTTGACTCAGTTTTGTTTTCCTATATTTAGGTTCATGTCTAAGGTTACACAAGCTTTTAAAATTACATTTACAGCTAACATTTAATACAATATTTTCTTCCAAAATTATATTTCAAGTAATTATTAGTATTGATACGCACATTTTTTTGAAAGTCAGTGTATTACCAACTTTGAATGAAGAGGTTGGAATAGCTCGTGCAAATTTGTAGAGATTAACATAATATTATTTAGGCACATAGTCTTATATTGGGTTGTTTGCCTTTTTAATACAGATTCATTTGATAGCAAACCATCTCTAAAATACAAAATTTGTTAAAGCATTGCTTATTTTGAGCTTATATAATTTTTTTTATAAATTCTTAATAAAAATACATCTATTGGTGTATTCCTTTATTTTCCTTAAGAACTCACTTTGTAATTAATTTATGTAATATATTTCTTTCTCATATCATATTTTTTTAATAAACATATATTACTAAACTATGTAGTGGTGTGTTCTAAATAACGTATGTTTATTAGACGTGTGTAGGAATAAATCAAATCATTTAGAGTAAACAAGACCCTAATTATACTGATTTAAATGACCATAGTAAGTTAAAGTAGATAAGTTGCGTCATTCGACACTGTACTACACAATCATACTTACACTGAATATATTTATTCAAATAAATAAAACGTTGAACACATCATAATAAAAAGCCGTATAAAGATGAGGCTACTTACAGTAGTGGAGTAGATTGGACAAATCGAGTAAGGTTCTACTAGAGTGATATAAGACACTGCGCATACTGTAGTACTTTGTATTAAACTGGCATAGCAAATTTCACGTAAAATACAACGTTATATTCTACTTGCACAGCACAGCCCACTATAAAACGGTATACTCTACTGGCAAAGCACTGTACATGCAAAATGCAACGTAACACCATACTGGCACAGCATATTGCAAGCACCAGTCAACGTTATACTTTACTGGTACAGCACTTTGCAACCACCACGCAAAGTGATACTTTACTGGTTTAACTGATTGCAAACAACATTACACGTTATACTTTACTTGCACAGCACATTTCACGAACCATACAGGGGGTTGCACCGGATTGGGGTTGGAAGCTCATGGTTTTAAGATGTGCTAGCCCTCGGGATGACTGCCCTGGCTCTGACGGAACAGGAGCCTTCCCGCCTCTGACTGCGTGATGTTCCTCGTCCAGTAATCCTGGCAGAGTGACTCCTCATGGTGGCCCCCGGGCAATGTCCAGAGGGTTTTACCAGAGGGATGGCTAAATCCTTGTCAAGGTAGTTTGTATGGGAGTGAATGGGGAAAGAGGGACCCTCCCCTACTCGACACACACTAAGCAGCAGGTAGCCGCTAACTTCCGGAAAAGTTGGTCAGGCCACCTCCTAGAGGTCCTTTCTGGGCATCTCAGGTTTAAATCCCTTTTAGGGTGATTCCTGAGACTAGGCGCCTGACGTTCTCCTGAGGATTAACCTCCCTACGTGAGCGTTCAGCACTCACGGATAGAGGAGCCAACTCCTCCCAATGGTGAAAGCTATGACAGGAGGATTTTCCCAGTGGTACGATTATGACAGGGATCGATAGTAGTCACGGGGCCATAGATTCCTAAACTGCCCGCTGCGCATGTAAAAGTGCGTAGCTACGCTCGAAGGACACAGCCACGATGGGTTAGAGGAGCCTTGTAAGAGGTGTTTGTTCCCCAGGTGGATACCAAACCCTGACACGGCAGTTGAGTTTCCTCTTGAAAAGGCTCTGACTTATATAAGGTGTAAAACTAGTTATGTGGTGCTGTCCTTAATTCAAGCACCATACAATATTATACAATACCAATTATCTCACTATACAACGTTATAATCAACTTGCACAGGGCATTATAAGCACCATACAACGCTATACTCTACTGGCATAGACATTGCATGCATCATACAACGTTATGCTATACAACGTCATGCCCTACTGGCATAGAACATTGCACCCACCATACAACGTTACATTCTACAGTGAAATAGCACAGGCCACTATACAACGCTATACTCAAATGTCACGCCTCATACACGAGTAGGCCTATAACGTTATAATCTACTACCACAGCTCACTATACAACGTTATACTCTACTGGCACAGCGCACCACACTACATCATACTTAACCAAAACCAAACTCTAACATAATTTTTTGGGATGGGTAGTGATGAGGGAGGTACCATATAAAGAAAAGGTGGCCGATTTTACGTGAATGGAGAGTGTGAACCCATTTAGTAAAAATAGTCTTAGTACGTTCAGCGGGGATTTGTACACCAATCTTTCGCTCACTGATAAACAGGTAATAGTTAGATAGCAAATAAATTTTAATTGCATTCAATCAGTAACATTTTTATGAATCACAAATAGTGACTTTGTTAATCAAATCTGGTCCAATAAGCTGTAAGTATTTTAACATTTTGTGCAGACAGAACTGTCTTTGTTAATACCCATCTGAGATTGTAGAGACGCTTGGAAAGCTTATGTTTTACGTAAAAAAAAACAGTCAAATAAATCATTTAAAAATAAAATGATACTTATAACTATTGCTAAGTTCATTTTTTCTAAGAGGATTAACATTTACACTTCATTTAAGTTTGAAATCAAAGATTTTGCTTATAAATTATATTTCACAGATTTGGTTTTCAAACCAAATTAATAGTCATAGGTTAAATAGCCGAAAAGCTTTGCTACAAAAAAACACTATTTTATCTTACTTTTAAGAACACCTTATAGAAGGAATAAAGGGGCTTTTATGGTCTAATAAAATTTAAAGTATAGTTATAAGGACAAATAAGTTACCAGCTCACGGGAATACATTACTTTTATGAAAGACGTTTTCTCCATTTATTTCATGTCTTGTTATTCTATAGGTTAGTGGCCTGGTGAACTATTTAATTCTAAACGATTTAATTATCTATTTATATAAATATTTACTGAACTCAATTTTTTTAAATATGTTTTTTTATATATAAACTAGAGTAGCGATTATCCAACATTCGATTGCCCGATCCTCCGTGTTTTCCGTCCCGGTTCTCGGTGTTAACAAATGAAACAAACAATATTAAACTTTTTTTTTTAAACTAACGTTAAGTGATTTTTTTCGAACCTTTTTACGTATTCTTTAAACGCGTTTTATTTGACTGTAGGACATTTAAAAAAGTATAAAACATTTACTTAATTTCTAATTTAATTCATTTGACGCTAAATGTTCACGTGGTGTTCTTACATTGTAGCCGATGTTATATTTCTAAAATAAAGTACCGGTACCTGTATAGTAAAGATTAAAAAAATTATTTCTCATTTATTTTTTTCTGTCCTTTCACAATTACTTTAATCCTATTTTAACTCTCAATCAAAAAATGGAGGTATTCTATTAAAATAAAATTAAATTTTGTGTTTAAATTTTAAAAAGAAGGCAAACCCATACTGAAAATTATTAACGCTCGTATTCCGTATTATCTAGCTTTTCGGTTATCCAGGACGGAATGCCGCCACTTGAGGTTGGAAAACTGCTACTCTAGTATACTTGTATTGAACTAGTTTTTACATTATTTCATATAAATTAGTAATTACAATTACAACCAAATTATGTTAGAAATATTTATTAATGTTCAACAAGTTTGATTTATACTATCGCATTGATCCAGGTATTCTATTTAATGACATAAATTATTTACTATTTTATTATTTATTTTATAATATAATTTATTTTTAAAACTGCACTTGTATACATTATATAAATCATAACTATTGTGGATGGACTTAATACGTTATATTGTATTTTAAAAGTTGTTTATGGTAGAAACTAAACTAAACTAACTAAACCAGTTTCGCAGACATAAACCTTGGTCGATATCTAATTTAATTTGATTTTAAAGTGTTCATCCCATTTTAATAATAACCGCAAATAAAATTTAAACTAAAGAATACGGTTTGTATATAAATATTACGGAAAACTTTATTCTTGTATTTCTGTTAAATTAAATCTAGCAAATACTACATACAAACAGAGAAAATATTTTAGGGCTTATGAAAGCCTTATAAATAAATATATTTATCCTTGGCTACTAAATTATTATAAATAATAGCTATTATACAACAAGTGGCACAAATTAGTTGGTGAACATAAGAGAAACAAGAACTATTCAAATAATCATTTTATAAATAAAATAGACTAGACACAATTGAAGTAACTTTCAATAAAAGTGTATAAAATAATAACATTTTTTTAATAAGTTACAAATTTTTGTTGATATACTTGTGTAGGTTAATTAACAACAACAGTACATACTGAATACTAAATAAAGTTAATTAATATAAAAATATGCTATTGAATTTGATTTATTAATATATTAATTTGTAAATAAAATAATAAGTTTGATATGATAAATTAACGGTAAAAAAATAACTAATATACTCAGCAGTTTTAGCAAGGATTAAAGGTGATTATGAACGTATTCTTTTAAGTTTATGGTTCATATCTAGAGGTAATCGTATAAGGAAGGCAGTATTGAGCAAGGGGTGTAATTGGTATTGAGGTCCATGGAGTTACGAGAAAGAAGGTAACATTGTCCCACGTCGTGATGCTCTTGGGAATGATTGGAAATGTTGTGGAAATGATTACCATTTAGACTAGAACTGGAGTCTTGCTCTAATAACCAGTCTTCAGTCTGAGATTCGTGAAGTTTATGTAGAGAGCTATTGGCTGCCTGCTCTCCTCTCTCACCTAACATAGAACAGCGCCTCTGGTGTGCTGTTGCGCAACTACCCGTGCTTGAAGTTATCATGTTGCCATGGTCGCCACCGATACTCACCTATCATTTCAACACATCACATAGAGTCAACAAAAGTAATTCTTTATTTAGCTATAAATGCTATAAAATGTTATGAAAACTTATTTTAAACACTACGTACAGTATCCATTATTTCCATACTTTAAACTGCATGAAGATTATTCAATAATTAATTATTATCATAATAGAAACCTAAAAAAAATAAACATAAGTGCTAGAATGCATTACCGGTAGCTAGCTATTTTTTTCCCGTGTTTGCTGGATTGGGCGCATTTGTGTTGCTTTGATTGTTCTGCTTCCAACTAAATAAGATCTCTATCTCTTTTAAGGTTGGTCGTGGTCTCCAGTTGCTGTAATTTTTTTCCCCTTTCTGTTCATCTTTAAACCTAGGTCACGTTACTCTACAAACTAATAGACAACAAACTGGCCGACAAGCTATAAAACTATATTTACAAGTTTGGGTGGTTCAAGTGGCCGACAAGACAAATTGACAATTTTTATAATTATAACTAATCAAGTTATACAAAGTGTATAAACTTTATGGTAATACATTTGAGGTTTGGTTTATATCAATAATTGTGTATTATTGTGTTTATTATTACTATTATATTAAACTCACTTTAAATATACACTGTACTAAATCACCTGCAATGATTAGGTTAGGGTTTGAATTCTGGCATGTTGAAATGAAAATGGTTTTCACAAATCGGTTGAAGCAAACAATGCAAATGTGTGTGTACTTTCTTAAACAATCATTTAACACGTCGATTGATTATTAGATTTATTATAATATAATAGGTGGTATATAACCTTAATTTTACGTTCGATAACAATTACGATTAAATTGCCAAACATCATGTAGGCCTGCGACAAAATAATGACTATATATTACTATGACACATCACTTAACACTTTTTACCACTTCATTTTTCATCACTATTGCAAATTATTTTTCTGCATTTCTGAATAGAACATTGTGTAATTTCCAGACACTATTTCACCTTGGTTTTTTCTAGTGGACCGTTATGTTCACACCACACCTTTACATTTCCATTTTCAAATTTTTCAGTTTCCCAGAGCTACTCATCGTTATTACATTCTAGTTTCCTATATTGAAAGGGAAGCTTTATTCGATGGTTTGAACCCATAAACATCGGGAAATGAGACCAGCACTTTATTCCAATATTAGAGATGTCAACAAACTGTCTATAGAAACAATTAGTAATTTAAGAGGTAAGCTACCATAAATCATTGCTAACACATTTCCCCCCCCCCNCCCCCCCCCCCCCATAAAACGTGGTTTATCATGTTTTGACCCCAAACTCCTTGAAAACGATAACATAAGCCGTTATTGAAACAAACTTATTTTATTTTTATGATATATTAATCATGACGATAAATACGCTCCAGTATCGTGTTTAATTATTAAAAATTGATATAGTGTAATGAGCCTCTCAACTAAAAATTATTATTATTATTCTAGCATAAATGCATCACTGTATTAACCTTAACTAATGATTGTTAGCTTAACCTAATTTCCCCTATCCTTAATTTATCTTAATTAACTTAACTCAACCCTTATTCGTTTGTATAACACTAATGGACTCAATTGTACTGGCGTGCAATAGAGAATTAGTAATATTTATACTACCTCAACAAAAAATAAAATAGTTTATTTCATTAATAGTTGGTTTTGGTTTTATATCATAGCAATCTTAATAGCAAAGGCACACATATATTTTAGAAAAACAGTATAAAAGAAAAAATACTTTAGAATTTACACTAAATATCCTTATTGATCTATACTAAACCAAATATATATTGATAATAATGGTTCTTAGTCTTTCACTCACTGTGACGCTGCCAACATTTAAGGTTACGCCTTCGCCATATGTAGTCGTGACATCACCTAAAGAAGTGTTCTGGATCATTCGCACAGTTTCACTCAACGCCCAGATGTAGTTGTGTGCAAACCTTAACGTTTCGATCTTGGTGAGTTTGGTATCCTCGGGGAAGGTCGGCAAAACTCGCCGAAGACGGTCCAACGCGTCGTTCAGCATATGCATCCGGTTTCGTTCACGGTCGTTTGCTTTCATGCGCCGGTGTTTTTTTATCTGCAACAGCTCAAAGTGTCAATCATTGCTTTTTAATTAAATAAATGTTTATTTATTTTTACTGATTCGCTTAACACGCGGTTATTTGCAGACTAGTTAATTTATGAAGATAAAATTATCTCAGAATACGGATATAGACATCACTGACACATTTAAATTAGCATAAAGATGACATCTGTGCACGGGAATCAAACCAGGGATCCTTGATTTCGCCCGGGTTTAATTCCTGTATTCAGTTGCAATTTTTATACTAATTGAAACTAGTTAATATAGTATGTGTTTCATCAGCGCAAGATCCATTATTATGGAGGTGGGGAGAGGAGGGGAAAGAGTTGTCAGCGTTTGAATCATTCCAGCTCCCCCAGTTTTAAAGTTTCTCGTAAGTACAGGTTAGAGATGGGCAAAATCGTTCTTTTAAATGACCGACTCTTTATATCTGGTTCAGTTTAATGATCCGTTCATTTTGATTCGTTCACCGTTCATTCGATTTTTTTTAAATGTAGTTAAAAAATGCTATTTTCCCTTTACATTATTTGAAATTGTTTATAAAAAGATCGGCCTACTGTTTACAAAATGGTGATGCCTTTATTATTTTTATAAGAAACCACTTATTTCTATATATTAATATTTTATAGGTAAATTATGATGGAATGCTTTGTAGAATTACAAAAACCTATGGTATGATATACCTAAATCACAATTCACAAAAATATTATGATTGTTAAGTATCGTTAAAATATAAACGTTGACAAAAAAT
>CABEEJ010006015.1:23631-43929 GCA_901482245.1 Timema douglasi | reverse complement strand
TCCTGCACAGATGCCTCCCCTTTTAGTCGCCTCTTACGACAAGCAGGGGTTACTGCGGGACTATTCTAAACCCCATCCCGCAGGGGGGGTCCAGATAACAGTTTTTGTTACAATTGTGGGGACTTTGTAGTAAAGAAACAACAAAGAAACATTACAGATTTTGTTGAAAAGTTTACTATGCATATTTCGGTGTGAAACTTTGTGACCAGGGTAAGTCGTGGGCCCCACATAAAGTGTGCTCTATATGTGTAGAAGAACTCGGACAGTGGTTAAAAGGTAAGAAACAATCTTTTCGTTTTGGAGTCCTAATGATCTGGAGGAAATTCCAAAATCACAGTGATGGCTGCTACTTTTGTTCGTGTAACGTTAAGGGGTTCAATTTAAAAAATAAGAAAGATTTTATATCCAAACCTTCCGTCGGCTATGCGTCCTGTACCTCATGGCCCAGAGATACATCTCTAGATAAACTAGAGGAGATTCCCGATGACTCTGATAAGGAAGCCCATGATTTTGATGAAGAATTTCAAGATGTTTCAGAGAGCAGCGAGCCCAAACTATTTTCACATATTGAATTGAACAATTTAGTCAGAGACTTGGGTCTTCCTAAAGATTCTTCAGAACTGTTAGGATCAAGTCTAAAGGAAAAGAACTTATTGACTCCAGATACCTCTTCTCATGGTTCAGAAACAGAGAAAAATATTTTATTCCATACTTTTCTCAAGATGGTGACCTGGTTTATTGTAGCTATGTCCCTGAATTGATGGCGAGGTTTAACATACAGCATGACGTAAACGAGTGGAGGCTCTTTATTGACTCGTCAAAAAGAAGCGCTAAACGAAGAGAAATCAGAACTGGAGCCAGCTACTAAACTGAAGTACCTGGGATTCTCAGTTAACACAATAGACCAAGAACTAGCAATCACGCCGGCGGCATCAAAGAAGGCCCAGCTCCTCTGCAGACAAGTCACCATCGTCTCGGAAAAAGACAGGCAGAGGATCGCCGGATACATAAGTTGGCTGTCTTATAACTTAAGATGGCCAGCTTATGCCATCGCAAAAATCTACAGAGGATCCGGTGCGTGGGCCCTCAGATTTCTCCAGAATCAGCCCTGGACAAGATTCCGATGGAAACCAACAACTAGAAGACCCAGGAGAGCATTCTCGGACGCAACACCGAACACTCTAGCTGGATACTTCACAGACCCACCCACATGTTGGACGGGCTACGTCAACGAGACTATGGAAATAAACCGGGCAGAGATCACCGCAGCTCTACTTACCCTGGCTTGGTTTAACAAGGAATTTCCAGAAGAGGACATAAGACTGGGGACAGACAACACTACGGTACTACACAACATGACTACAGGAAGGGGCTGGTGCTTCAACAATCCAGAGCTTCGAGATCTGCACGTCTTAAGGAACGTAGCAGTATCCGCCTTTTGGATACCAAGCGAGCTGAATCCTGCAGACATAGCATCACAACAAGAATAAGTGGCATCAATAAGGGAAACCATAGACGAGGAGGAAGACCTAATCAATGATGTGTTCAATATTGTATAAAATGTAATTATTCTGTATTAAATAAAGTAATGGGCCCCTAAAGAAGCCTGGGTCTCACTTCGCTCTTCGGCTAGTCCTGCGGACCTTCCTCGCCTTTGTACCAACGCCTCAGTTGAGTATAAAAGTGAGGGAGACCACCGAACGGGACTTCAGTCGGAGCAGCGGAGGGAGCCCAAACCTTGGTTGATCCAAGAAAAGTCCTCCTGCCTCCTCTTTATGTCAAGATTGGTTTAATGAAGCAGTTTGTAAAGACTCAATCAAAAGAAGGAGTGTGTTTTAAATACTTGTGTAACAAGTTTTCTAGACTGTCAAAAGCGAAACTGAAAGAAGGTGTTTTTGTCGGTCCAGATATTCGGAAACTTCTGAAGACAAAGTCTTTGAAACAAAAATGAAAGTTTTTGAAAAAGATGCTGTAACGAATATTCTTGGAAAAAATAAGGACCCCAAGTTCATAGTGAAAGACATGTTCATCAAATTCAAGGACTTGGGTTGTTCGATGAGCTTGAAAGTGCTCTTCCTGAATTCCCATTTGGACAACTTTCCCAAAAATCTTGGTGCTTTGAGCGAAGAGCAAGGGGAAAGATTCCATCAAGACATCAAGGAGATGGAACGCAGATACCAAGGCAGATGGAACATCAACATGATGGCAGACTACTGTTGGATGATGTACAGAGAAGAGCCGAAACCTGTCTACAAGAGAAAAAGCTCAAAAAGGAGCTTTGAGCATAAAAGAAAAAGGCAGTAAATAAGCAAACTCTACTTTCAACTATGTTCTGTGAGCATCCAAATAAAAGCCTATTAATTTCTTGACAATAATCTTCTAGTTCTGTTCTTTGAAAATCAAAAATGCACCAATATGTTTGAAGTACTAAAGTGATGTATCAGCTTATCTTCTTTGTTTATATTTGCTAGAACTACTAAGAGGTAAGTAAATTTCAGTTTATAATAATTTGTTAAGCTGTTTTTTTTTATGAGAGTTATAGTGTTTACCTTTTCAGTAAACATTAAAATAAAGTATGTGGTATTAGAAATTACCAAAGCCATCATAGTTAACCTTTAACAATGGGTGTCAGTCATGGGAACATCAAAACAAAAGATGCCCCAATTGCTGACACCCGTGTCATCCTTTGGTACATATATACTTTATTTAAATGTTGGACTTGAATATCTCAAATATATACCCATGTGTTGGCAATCAGGCATATTGACATATTTTTTTTACCTCCAACTACCAGAACCAATAGCTGACACCCATGTCATCTATTGGTGCAACAATGTGTCATGCACAGGTTCAATGGTTTTCAGTTATCGAAATTCTTTTACCTATATAGTTTAGCAGTAAAACTCATGTTTAGAAGAGGGATATCTTATTATATAAGCTCAATTGTTAAAATTGTTAAGTCACATTCATTGTTGTAGTGGCAATATTGGTCTACCCAAACATTAGAATCAATAAAGAGTCCAATATCTAGGCTTAGTCATTTTAATTTAAGTAGTCATTTAGTTTAATTACATTTTTTTAATATCAGAAAATGGCAGGGGGAAAAAAAAAACTTCAATACCCCGGAGAGAGCATGCATTTAGCAATTGAAGCTGTACAAAAAGGCTCTCCAATTGCTACAGCTGCAAAGATATTTAAAGTACCAAGAGTCACACTCTTGTACAAGGTGAAAGGAAAAACCCCTGTTAGTAGAAAAATGGGCCCAGAAACCATATTCACCGGCATTGAAGAACAACTTCTTGTTGACTGGGTGTTGAAAATGGCTAGGGCTGGTTTTCCAGTTACAAAAGAAATATTTCTAAGAAGTGTTAGTAGACTTGCGAAAGAGCTGAAAAAAGGACTCAAATTTAATAATCAGATGCCAGGTAGGAATGGACTAGTATATTGAATGGTACAGTTACAAGTTTTATTACACAGTGAGTTGTGTACGCACGTTGTTTTAACAGAACAGGAAGTGTTTACATCACTAGTCAAAGATGCAATTAATAGGCCTAACGCACAGATAAAAGGGGTGGAAACATTTAGAAATAATAATTCAAATAAGACTAATTTATTACTCACACACTAACAAACTATGCATAATATTATCTCATAATATGGTTTAAATTTAATGTTATCGCTGGCTCTCATTTGAAGTAGTTTTAGTTGGAAATTGGTTATTTCAGTAATTACTAAAAAAATATATGTTGCCCCATGTCCAAACACACGCATTTAAACTTCTGAAAATTTCAGTTTCAGCATATTATTTTTTGGGGAAAAAAATGACAGTTTTTTCCTGCTTAGTTTGACTGTTGGCAACATAGTTTTGACCTGATCAGTTAAATTTTGAGAGTTAGAGCTGGATACATCTCACTCCTACTATTTTAGTCTGTTTTGGGGGTGACTTGAACCCACATTATAGCTGCAATTATTTCAGTATCCGGTTAAAATTATTTTCTTGAATATGCTAAAAGCTCAATTTTATTTATTATTTTTACAAATTTTTATGTTTTCTTTGTTTGTGGTTCTTTATAAAGCAACTTAAGGCTAATAGTGAAACTTTGTTTCAGGGAATTAAATTGTGATAAGAAAATGCCAAGAGTTTATAAGAGAACACCAGGTAACCGCTCTTATGCGGACTACACACAAGAAACATTACATAAAATTATAAGTGGTGAGATTACCCAAAGAATTGCTGAAAAGCAGTATAAAATATCACGTTCTACACCTAGGCATAAACTGAAAGGTGAACATTTAAAATCTGCAAGAGGACAAACGCTAATAGTCGATACCAATGAAAGAATATTTTGTGAATACGATATAGCTTGCTCCATGTTTGGTTTCCTTATGGATGGGTTTGACATTAGAGTTTTAGTAAAAACACATCTTGACAGAACTGGAACTAACATAGAAAAATTTAAAAACAATTTCCCTGGTTATGAATGGAATAAAAGTTTTTTTACACAGACACCCTGATTTGACTGAAAGAATCGTATCTGATATAAAGAAACAAAGGGCTAAAGTTTCACCAGATGTAATTAATACATACTTTGACTTCTTGGAGAAAGAGATTACAAATGTGCCATCTTCACGCACATATTTAGCTTTGATGAAACCAACCTGACAGACGACCCTGGGAAAAAAAGATTGTCACTAGGAGAGTCAAATACCCAGGGAGGATTTTGAACAAAACAAAATCCTCTACATCATAATTTGCATAAATGCAGAGGGAATTTTACTGTCACCTTACGTAGTTTATAAATCAAAAGAAATGTGGACAACCTGGACAGAAGGTGGTCCACCTGGTTGTAGATTTAACCTCACTCCATCAGGTTGGTTCGACTAACTTTCGATGATTGGCTTTCCACAGTTGTTTTACCAAGCTTAAAAGAACATCAAAGAATAAAAGTGTTAATTGGTGACAACCTTTCAAGTCACTTAAATATTAATATTATTGATTTGTTGTCAAAGAAATGACATTAAGTTTATTTGCCTTCCACCGAATTCGACACACCTAACACAACCTCTTGACTTGGCATAATTTTGTCCAATGAAAGGAGCTTGGCAAAGGGTTTTGTTGGAATATAAACTTAAAACAAACAAATCTCCAATCCCAAAAAGCGATTTTCCCAAGCTCTTAAAGAAACTAATAAGTGAATTACAACTTGCCAGCACTGAATCTCTAGTAAATGGGTTTAAGAAAGGGGGAATATACCCTCTTAACAGAGAGGAGGTTTTAAAGAGACTACCAACAAAAGACAATCAGAAGCGTGATGGTGATGAAATAGCATCAAGAATCAGTAACTCTGTATTATCATTATTACATGGGAAGAGATATGGTGAAGAAGACACTGAGAAATCAGGCCATAAGAAAAAAGTTGAATATTGCACCAGGAAAAAGTATCAGTATAAAAGTATCAGATGTTGTTGTTGAAGATGAGAGCAAACCATTCACATCAAGGACTAAAGAGACAACACCTATCAAAGAAAAGAAAAAACCAGGTTCTTAAGTCTAGTGAATCAGATACCCCGAGTAGTGATTATTCTGTGTACATTGGACTGGAAGAAGAGAATTTGATGAAGATTTCTTAGAGGAAGTAAAAATAAAATAAAAGAAAACGCCTGAAGTTGGTTCTTTTGTGTTAGTGATTTACGAAGGAGAGTTCTTACCAGGGGTTGTAGAAGAGTTGAAAGAAGAAGACTATTACATAGGCTCAATGGGCATGAGTAGACCCTCTCAATGGAAATTACCAAGTGAACCAGACAAATGTTGGTATACAGTGTGTGATATAAAACAAATTATTGAACCACCAATGCCAAAAACGCCAGAGGTAACTAAGCAGTCCTGGAGGTAGAAAAATGGTGTCTCAAGGATAAGAACATAAAGTAAAAATCTTTATCCAAGATATGAAAATAGTGTACAAATTTTAATAGATATAAGGATTGTGTTTTTGTGTAAAAAACTGGAAAAATTTTAGTGTTTTTTATTTGGACTATATGTATGACATTTTAGTGACACACAAAAATAGATAACCTTTACTATAGTAAAAAAAAAATTAAAGATTTTTTTGTTTAAAAGGCTAAAGCTATTTTTGAAAGTCCCTACTTTCTTCTTTAATTCAAAGTAGGTAAAGCTATTATTGACTTTATTTTAATTTTCTATGATTCTTTTATAAGTTTTGAGAGAAATTTCTGGTTTTTATTTGAATAGTTTGCTATTTCTCCATCAATAATTGCAATATTTATATATATTTTTAGGTCCAAAATGATCCCTAAAATGTGAGGAATCATGTCACCCCATTTACTATGGTAGGTCGCTTGGTGTAAGGGAATAGCATTGAAAAACATAAGCTGGGTTCAAGTGACCCCAAACCACGAGGTGACTTGAGCACCCACTTTTTATTTTTTTATTACTTTTAGTTATTAAAAAAAATCACTGATTCGTAGGTCAATACTCAAAAAACTGTGGAGAAATAATAGGAATAAAATTGTTGGTAAGACATGAACAACTGAATGTCAAAAATGGTGTAAGGTAAGGTGGGGTAAGTGCGTTTTCGGGGTAGTGCATACTCGGATATTATTTATTATAATAATAAAAATAGTGTGCTATCTGGAGATGTTTTCATACACAGCCTACTTCACAAAACTAACCCCAAAAAGCAGCTCTTGGAAATGTCAACCCTCTGCCACCAAGCCATTCTCCATGACACATTTCCACTCTGACATCAAGTTTGTAACAGTGTTGTAAATCCAAGTCCATCAACCGTTACATTCATTAAAATATTCTAGTTTTATGTGAGTACCACTATATATACAGCGCACTTTAAAATCAATGGAAAGATTTTACTTAATTTAATTATATATTATCATTTTTAGGAGGTTTTGCAACTGCCCCCTCAAAATGTTTCTTGGGGAAAGTGCATATCAACAAACAGGGAAAGTGCATATTGGTATGCACTTACCCCAGTTTGTTATTAATTGTTTTGTTAGTTTACTTATTTTAACTTATATGTTTATTTTGCGTACCAATTAGCCAAGGTTTTGTTTGATGACTTGAAATAGAACAATTTTATCACACAAACTTAAATTAATTATCTCCTGCAATAGTGATTTTTGCTTAGGTCATTAGAAAAATGATTGAAAACAACTTAGTCGCTTGCAACATAAGTTGCTCATTTTGTCTACATTGATTGATTTTCACTTCTGACAGTTTTTCTTTCTTTTACAATGGTTTCAGATTGTTCAAAAAATGAAGTTATGCAGCAGGAGGGAGACACTTAAGAGTTTAGCCTGAATATATATTTTGTTGTAAAATCAGAGAGCGTCTGTGGGACTTTATTTCTTATTTACACTCATTTATGTCACAAAACTAGGAAATATATTAGAAAGACCAATAAAGGTCTTTCTTATAGCAAAGAAAGCCTTTTAAAAGCTGTTTCTGATATAAAAGATGGTAAAATGAGTGCATCTAGGGCAAGTAAAATTTATAAAATCCCCAAAAACACAATCATTGATCATGTTAAAGGAAGAAGGGGAGTAAAATCAAAGACATTTGGGCAAGACACTGCCATACCAATAGAGAAGGAAAAGGAGTTAGCAGAAGGTTTAAAACAAATGGAAAAATATGGATTTGGATTAAGTAGAAAGGAGATTATGGAAATAGTGGGAGTTTATGTGAATTCAAACAGTTTGAAAACTCCTTTCAAAAATGGTGTTCCTTCAGAAGACTGGTTTCTTGGCTTTGTAAAGCGTCACAATCTTTCTATTAAAAGACCTCAAAGTGTTGAAATGGCAAGGAAGAACGCATGCGATCCTTTTACTATCCAGGAATACTTCACAATGTTGAAACAAGTAATCGACACACTTGGATTAGTGGATAAACCAAGCCAAATTTGGATGAAACTAGCTTTTCAACTGACCCTTCAAAGACAAAGGTTGTGGGCTTGAGAGGCTCCCCTTGTACTAGAACTACAAGTTCTTCAGGGAAAGATAATATAACTGTGTTGTTTCGCTGGAAATGCTGCTGGAGGTAAAGCACCTCCATTAATTATTTTCAAAGGTAAGAATATTTGGGATGAGTGGACAGCACCAAAAGGTACTGGCTTTCCTGAGACCACTTATGTGGCTACTCCAAATGGATGGATGCAGTCAGAGATTTTCAAAAACTATTTTCAACGTTCGTTTCTAAAAGTTGTTGGTGATGAAAGACCGGTGCTCTTGATTAATGATGGGCACTCGACACGTGTTGGTTTACAGCTGATTGAAATAGCTAGGAAAGAAAACATAATTGTTAAGCTACCTCCCCACTCAAGCCATTTACTTCAACCTCTAGATCTGTGTGTGTTCAAATCACTGAAGACTGAATGGGATGCGGCCCTTGTGCGTTGGCAAAGGCAACATGTAGGTTGTAAGCTCCCAAGAAAACATTTCTCCAAAATTATTGGTGAGTTATGGGCTCAAACAAATTTAGAAAATTTAAAAGAGTGGTTTTAAGAAGGGGGGGGATTTTCACATTCAATGACCAAGTGGTACCACAAGATTCATTCGACCCTTTGGCCGTGAAACGTTGGGTAAACTTCTAACTCGAAAAATCCCTTGAACAGGAAGGTAATCTAACCGTTGTCAACAATGATTTGTCATCAGAAAATGCAGGTGGGTCTATCTCTGAAACAATAGATAGTTTATGTATGCCTTCAGCATCAGGAAATATAAATAGGCCTATCTTGAAGAATATTGATGTGCTTTCTATGCCATCAACATCTTACAGTTTGAGCAGCAAAGTATTGTTATCTTCATGTGACACAAGTAATCTAACAACTACAAAAATAAATAGTTCCCAATCAAATGTAAATGTATGCAGTAAACTACAAGGTCTATCATTTGAAGAACTGTTGTTGTCTACAGTTAAAAGTACTCAAACAACGACCAACACCAGAAAGCGAATTGCTAGAGGAGCAGAGGTAATTACAAGTGAAGAAGTGATACACCGCTTAACAAGTGAGCAAGAACCCAAGTCGAAGAAAACAATGCAAGACAGTAAAAATGCCTCAAATTCAGGAAAAATTAAACAAAATAAAACTTTTGAAATCAACAAAAAAAAAACAAGCCATTATTGATGATACTACTTCAGAAAGTGAAGCTTATATTACAAACTCCACCGATGAAGAAGAAATATTCAAAAACTTAGAAAGCGTAGTCAAAGAACTAGAGGAAATGGAAGATATAACTAGGGATGTATCAGAAAGAAAAAAAGATGATTGGGTCTTGGTCAAATTTTCCACCAAAAAAAGTACTAAACATTTTGTTGGACAAATTGAGAAATTAAGTGGGTCAGGACAGCCTTATGTAAGATTTATTCGTAAAGTGTCTCAAAATATTTCTTCTGCAGTATTTAAATATCCTTGTGATGAAGACTGCAGTGAGTGCTGTGATGAAGACTTTGTTTTAATTCTACCCCAACCATCAATTGGGCGCAGGAGTGAATTAATATTTCCAATATCATTTTCACAATATAATATTCAATAATTTACTAGTTTTAAAGTGCTTACTATAAAGTGTAAATAGTAACACAAATTAGTAAATATGACAAGTAGTTTTTCCAACTGAAGACTTTTTTTTATTTCTCACAGCTCCATCATTATTGTAAGGAAAAGAAAAAATATTATAATCTTATTTAAGGGGCAGAGAGATAAAATGATTCTTTCCATTTTTGCTATAAATTAGCTTGTAACATTATAGATTATTAAAAAGCTTATAGCTCTGAAATGCCTTGAGATAAATTCAATTTGTAGAAATTAATTTGAAGATTAAGGTTTGTAGAATATGCACTTCCTCCACACTTTTAACTGAGAAAGTGAATTTAATTTTTGGGGCAAGTATGCACTTACCCCAAACCAAGGGGAAAGTGCATATCCAGACAGTTCAATTTTAATTTTAAAAATAAATAATGAAGTTATCCCCGCGATTATGTTTAATCTTGGTACATGTAATCCCATCACATAAGAGATTGTATGGTAAAAATTACATTAATTTGGTTCAAATATTGTAGCATTTACAAATGGATAAAAGTGAACTATATAAATTTAGGGATGCACTTACCCCAACTTACCTTATACGGTATTAGAAAGTAGTTTTTAAATTTATTTTCTATGAAACTTTAATTTGATATAATGTAATTACAAAAAAAAAAAACTGAAAATAAATCTTAAAACTTGGCTGATTAGCAGTAGTTTCCCCTATATTACAGTTCAGAAACTATAATTATAGACAAGCTTTTAACACTCCAGTAAGTTCACATTCGGAGAAAAGTATATATAGCTACTTATCATATTTTCCCCGACCATTCAGAGGAAGCCTCGAAACTGATTAGTCTGGCATTTACATTAGCTTTCTCCTACGACATTTCAAGAAGGAAACAAGCTTCCTCAATATGAACTGTTATTTTACGGTCAAGTTCAGAGGGCTAAGCATCTCCCATGTAAGTAATTGAGTCAATTTTTTTAGCTGTGCTTGTGAAATTGTTTTTAATAACTATGACACTACAAAGGCCTACAAACCTTAAGGTTTGGCAACAATGGCTTTGTGAGGTAAGTGTAGATAATAACAGAAATTGACTCTAAAATAGAGCGACCTTGAGGGGACAGAAGTAGATCAAGTTCATGAAAGTGATCATGATATGGAATTAGAATTTAATGGTGAAGACATGGAAGGTAACCAAGATGTGTTTCTATATATTGTAAAATATGGTGCAACTAAATGAAGACACACTCTCATTACACCCAATGAATCAAGAACACAATCTCAGAGCCTGTGTTACTCGTCTGTCAGAAACCAGAGGCCAGGCATGAAATATGCAAACGTTTTTAGACTGAAGTGTAGATCATAGAAAGTGCATGACAAAATTGTATAAATGATTACAAAGTTATATATATAGGCCTATACACTAAAAATAAATAAACTTTTGGTTATGAAAAAACTCTTCTTTTAATTAAATAAATATGGGCGAAGTTTTTGCCCTACCCAAATATCATGAGTATTGTAAAAGAATGCGCGTGTGTTGGTTTTTTCTAATTATATAAAGAGCGAGTAAGTATATTTTTAAACTAAACATTTATAATATGAAATATTTAAGGAGAAAATAGGATGTATTTCATAAATAAATACAATCTGTCTAAGAAATTAAATTAAATTAACGAACACAGACACTAAAATAAATTTCCTTTCTATTACTCTAAAACGATCAACGATGCGAGTACAACCAAACCACAGTCTAGTATATTCAATCGCGAAGCTCCAGGCAAATATTTGCAACCAGTGCGATGACAGCGCTTCTAGCGACTAGCAATCACCACTCTTCTTCCGACAACATTCCATTAGTAGTGAATTCATTGTGTTAATCGTTAGTCGTTCGTAACAAGATGTATTTGAGAAGTGGAAAAGATCATTAATATTATTATAATGGCTACAAATAGAAGCGATGTGTACAGTGATATTAATTGCAGTCACAATAGGAAAAAGAAACCTGATATTTCATTTTTTTGATTTCCTAAAGACAGTGAAAGAAGTATAAAATTGTTAGTCAACAGCCAACGGGACGATTTATTCAAGAAAGAGATCCGATATTCGCATAATAACATTAAGCTTTGTGCAGTTCATTTTGATGACTCACAGTTTATGAACGAGAAGAAAAATAAATAAATATGGAATGCGATTTCAACTCTCTTTGATGTTCCAAATAAACCTGCAAGCATGACATTGAAACGGAAATTATCAACTAAACGTAATGAATCAACTCTACTTCTGTGGAAACTTTCCTTAATATGGGTGATGTAAAAAAAGTATCTGTAAATGAAAAAAGTTCAACAAACGTTCCAAACACTTCGAAAAGCCAAGATATAAACGAAATACAACAATTGAAGAAAGTTATTTGATATTTAAAAAATAATCTCGTAAAAATAAAAGTGCAGAAATTTCTAGGTTACGGAAATAACGTAAGGAACTTAAGGTATGTTCTTTCCATATTAATGTAACGGGAAAAATAATATATATATTGTTGCTACTGACAGAAATCGTATTAAGTGTGTATTATCGAAATACTTGACAAAGGAAGCCTTCGATATACTATTGAGTCAAATTAAGATAAGATACCTTAGAACAAAAAATGTGGTAATAAATGGAATGAGAAAATTAAGCCATTTGCTATGAACATGTTATTTTGCAGTCCACAAGACTATAGATTATTGTCTAGATATTTTACCTTGCCTTCGGTGCGAACACTGCAAAAGTTTGTTGAAGGAATAAGACTTCAGTGTGGTGTAAATTAAAACATATACACATTGTTAAAGGAAAAAGTGCAGCATATGTCTGAAAATGAAAAAATTGTTAATGTGTCCATGGATGAAATGTTGTTAATGTGCAATTTGTCATATGACAGCTCCACTGATTATATTTTAGGATTTGAGAATTCTGGTGACAAACGAACACGAAAGATTGTGAACAGTGCACTTGTTATAGTTATTGATGGAATTTTTTCTAAGATGAGAGAACCACTGTTATATTTTTTTAATAACGAAAATATGAAAGCTGTGGATTTTAAAAATGTATTTATTGATGTTGTTGGCAAATTAAAAGAAGTAGGATTAGCAGTAAAAACGTGTATTACAGATCTAGGATCTAATTTTGTGGAATGGAGAAGGATATTGGAATTACAAAAGAAAACCTTATTTAATTCATAATTCTGACAAAAAAATTATGACACATTTCACGTGCTAAAAAATGTTAGAAATAGCTTAGCTAAGTACAACATTGAACACAAGTTGGACAATGTAGGGACTGGTATAGCTTCTTGGAAACACATTTTAACTTTGTATTTAAGTGACATTAACAGAAAGTGCAAATTGGCTACAAAACTGACAAAAAAGTCTGTTTAATTACCACCATTTTCAGAGATAAAAGTTTGTATTGCTGCTCGGGTTTTAAGTCACACTGTAGCTGCCACCATTGAAACACCTTTTTGCTTGTGGCACTATAGAGTTTGCGGCTTTTTCTACATCTGAGTTTTGCCAAAAAAAAATTTAAAAAAATGATTGGTTTGACCTATTTAATGGTTATTGTGTTAATGGCCCTGTACTCTTGAGAAATTGCATAATTAAAACTTCTAAGCACATTGAAGTTATTTTAGGAATTGAAGAGTGGGTAAATACATGGAAGATTTGTGATTCACAAAATAAAGACGTCCCCAATAAAATGTATTAAAGTGTTGAAAATTAACAATATTTCTCTCAGGATGTTTGTGAATGAGCTGTTAGAAGATAGCATAAGTGACAAATATTTGTTGACAAGAAAATTAAATCAGAATGGAGTGGAAAACCTTTTTCAGTAATTAGGCATAAAGGTGGATTCCGAAGCAATCCATCTCCGAAACATTCTATTTCAGCTTTTAATAGTGCGAGTAAGCTACTCAACTGTGACAACACCACAACTGGCAATTTTGAAAATATGGACTGAGGACAGTTGATTTTGGACATAAAATCTGCACTTACACTTAGGGTTTCTTCATTATTGAAGCCTGAAAATGATAGCTGTGCATTAGAGACCATCATTAATAGCAATGATTTCTCAAGAGATTTGTCTGAGCTTAATAGCTTAATGTAGTTGGGTATCTTTAAAAAAAGTTTTTTTACAGTCCACAAATGTGATAAATGCAAATAATTTTTAACTGAGAAAGACAGTATTGTTGACGAAAGCAACAAAATGTATACTCATTTCATAAACTATGATAACAGTGTTGAATTTGAAAGTTTAGTGATTTGCAAAAATTATGTTTTTACATTTTTTGAAAATTGAGAAAATAAGTTGACATGCGATTTCGATAAATTTGCTCATAAAAATAAATGTGGGGCAGTGTTTGTCAAATCACTGATGAATGTTCCTTGATTTCCAGATGAATGCTGCCAAGATAAAAAAAAAATCTCTCATTAAACTGCTTGTAAGGATTAGGCTATATTACACTATGAAATTTAGTAACAAATTGATTCAGTCCAAGCAAAGATAAGACAAAAAATACCTACAATTTAACCATTTGGGATGTTGACTTTAAGAAAGTATGATCATGACTGTGCACATCACTAAATTTTTATTTTCAATTAAAGTTTGCTACTCTACCTTTATTTAAGTTAGCTTACTTTGGAGTATATTTTATGTAAAGTAAATAAATTAATCAAATTAAAATTAATCTTATTAACAGTGTGTATTTTCCTTGTCGTCCTTATGCACCATTTTTTACTATTCTACCACTTCAATTAATAGTTTTGATGTAGCATTTAAAAAAAATACTATCTCTATTAGTTTATTAACCTATATTATATTTTGTAAAGTTACACATTATAGTTCATTTATAATTTTGAATTAAATTGGAAGATTTAATAGTGATGTTCTTATAAGGCTCAACATGTGTATTGTAATTAATTTGACGCTGAACTAATATTAAATGCTGTACATTAATTTCCTAGTGATTTGTAAATTCTTTAATTAACGTTTCCTTATAAAATAAATTTAATATATCTCAATAAATAACGTTTTAAACTGCTATTCTAAGTGCATAGCTATTCAACTTAATGGACAACACCGTGCATCTGCTTGCAGGCATCTTGAAGCGCTAGTAGCATCGCGCCAGATTTCACTTTCCACCACTAGTAAGCTTCGCGACTGTATAAACTAGACTGTGATCAAACCATAGATAGATCTAACTGCTACTTATAGGGTATTTTCAGAACTAAGATTTTTTTTTTAGAATTAGTGATTAAATAAATAGATATCTTATTAAGATATTACTACAGTATTTACTTTTTAATTTCTCGCTAATTTACAGATAGAGAAAGTATTGTGATCGTTAAAAAAAATTTAACTCGAGATTTTGATGAATTTCAACGTTTCATGACCCCCCCAAATCAGAAAAAGTTGTTTTTGAGTTTCCGTCTGTCTGTACCTCGGACTAGAGCTTAAACTATTTTATCGATTAGGCTGATTTGAATTTGATATCTAACCCTAAATTAAGGGTGGTTTCCCTTTTTCATTACAATTTCATCATAGACGTAAAAGCAGCTATCGCCAGTAGATAAAACACTAATGTTGAACATATAAACCGAAAGTTGACGCTTGTAATAAACATTATTTGTTTTGATGTTTGGGCATGGGAAGTTCTTACAGAAATCTGTAGCAATAGTTTATTTTCAAGAAATTGTTCGTGCCTCTTATCTGACTTTCTCTTGCAGTTATAAAATGTCTACTGCTTTTTCAAATGAATTACATGCTCTATTTATAGTTTTCTAATGCCCTTCAAAACTTTTCTTTTGGCCTCTTCCCCTTTTGCTTCAATAAGGTAATGATCAAGTTTACTTTTATCGGCCAAGTAATTGTCACAATAGCTAAAGGTATCACACCTAAGATAGTCGAAACTTATGTTAATGTCTGTGTTAAATACACACCTATAAGTTTCATAAGAATCTTCGAGCTTTGGACATTTGTCCTTGTACATATTGTACATCTTTTTGACGTTTGAGTTTTCAGGTAGGCAAACACTCTTAGTTTTCTTAAGACTATAATGGCTATGCTGACTTTTAAATGAACCTATGTGTTTGCGAATAACAGCCATGGTTGCTTCTTTTATCTTATGAGGACGGTTCTTGTGTTTCCCCCTAAAATCTCTTTGACTCTGACCCCTCTTCTTTAATGAACTAGCAAGGTGATCCACCTTCCCCGTAGTGATACCAAGTAATGATTGAAAAGAGTTTTTGCATAGCTACTTCAACTTCCTCATTCTGACCACCCCTTTTTACTCTGGTTCTATACGCTGCAATTATTAAATTTGGTTTCTTCTTCAGTCTTCCTATTTCTTCTTCGTACTACAGAGCCAAATGAAATCAAACCCCTTAGAAAAATGTTAACCTTGGCATTGTTTTTCATCTCATTTATAGCCTTTATTATTTCTTTCCGATTTTGCTCGTCTATGAGTTCAAAACATATATTAATATTTTTCATACACGCAGCTATCCAGTTTCGTGGGACTGAAGTCTGATTGTTTTAAAATGTCTGTCATCCCGCCGAAACGTTTTCTTTTCATCAATGGCGCAGGCTTTTGTCTTAGGTCTGTGTCTTTAGCTGCCCAATCTTGTGAAAGTTCAACGCCATTCATTACTGTTGAGTTATTACTGTTCAAATATAAGCATACCAGATTTTATTTATTCACTCTGCTGCTATTTATTTTATCAGCCATTAAACGAGTATATATTACTGATTGTGTTTTGTCTAATAACCATCGAAATTAATTTATTACTTTGGAGGTCACAAACACAAGGACAAAAATTACAAGTTTGTTAAACGCAACTGAAAATACAACCAACGCATGCGCAACAACACAATAGACCAGAGGCAGGACAACAACTACATATATATCATCATAGTCAGGAACTAAATAATGTCAACAATTGCAAACCACGTTCACTATTTAGCAAAACACTCTCAACAAAGTAAATCTGATTTGAATGTTACTGAATGGTGAAGATAAGAGCTTTAGCTGTAAAGAGATACTACTTAAGTTTTTACGCAATAATTTTCCAATGCTAGAGTAATTAAATATAAGTCTCTCAAAAATTCTATGTTAGTCAAAATTTAGAAATGAGGAAGTTAATAGAAATGCGATGACCTGAAGATGTGCAACACCTAATAAATTGTCACCATTTTTAACCGGAAGTAGAAATTTTAATACGAAATGTTGACCCTTAAACTCTTATCACACGACACTAGCTCGTACTTGAAATCCAATGTGCTGGCTAGCGCCTAGATATCTGTATACTAGCTATTACAATAGAAACGGGACTAGAGTATTCACACGCTGTTAGTTTGGTACTAGGTTCTAGTACAAATATTTATGGAATGTCAGAGATTTATTTTGGGTTCAGCAGCTGCATTAATTATTAATGATGATATTGAAACTTATGAGAGAGAGCGTAGGAAAATAATATTGACACGGGACTGGCTGGAAATACGAAATAATGGTCGTGGGTTGATAAAAAATTATACATTCGGAGGTTAGGTAGGATAAATTTGTGGTACCTCTAACGTTTAGTTTCTTCTTAAATTTGTATTTATTTACGATGTGGTCAGAGGCCACTAAGCCCATTGGTGTCCAAGTACAGTATCCTTGATACACAAATGTTCTTTTTTTAGTCCTACGCCCACTTTATACTCTAAAAACAACAACCACCCAAGGTTGTCATGATATCAAATTTATTTAGATTAAAATTTGGTCTGGAACGCAGTTTGTCATTTTTAGATGACATGTTGTTATGTATGCGAGTGCTAGCTGAGGTCACATTATAACCACTAATATAATAGTGGCAGTTCATGGCCGGTACCTCGTAACACTGACGCTACACTCTTTTGTCTGTCATGGCAGCTGCGTACTTCACTTGTTTCTCAGTTGTTTTATACTACAGTCCTCCCTTCACAGTTAAATTATACTTTTTTTTTGTTTTGTAAAACTAAGCAGTACTTCCCTAACTCACTAATTTCACTTTTTAGTCAACATAACGAGGGTTTGGCTGCCTTGTCCTTAATGGCCTCAACAAAGGTGGCTCATACACCCTTTCTCTGAGTTGTAAGGAGAGTGGCTTACAGGGGTGCTTGGTGTTTACTGGCTGTATTCAGAGCGCTTGCTGTTGCTGCTTCTTACACGGCCTTCCCCGTTTTTATGTTGCCTATTAGTTTTCCCCACTGGTTTGTTCAGGTTTCCAGGACTTCTCTCACTGTTGTATCATCTCACGGTGTCGTTTCAACAATGGGGGCTGGTCCTGGTCTGTGTCCTCCCACTTGAGTAGCTGTACCGGCATGTGCTGTTCTCTCGGATAATATTGCTGCTTGCCTGTCTGGAGTGACTGTGAAGCCTGTCTGAGCTACTCAACATGCCTTCTCTGTCTACGACCATCCTTGTTGGTTACGTCATACATCCATTCCCCTAAAGATTTTCCCACTGTGCCTTGGGTCCACTTGGGGTGGTTGGCAGAATATTCCCAAATCCACATTGTGTCTCCTAGGTGGAATTGTCGCTTAGGGTGTTTGTTTGTCTCTTGCTTTCCTCCCCTGTGTGATGTGTGGTCCGGATGGAGCATTTCTAGAGCTGTTTGCAGTTTACGACCCATAAGCAATTCTGCCGGAATTACTCCGGTGGTTGCGTGTGGGGTGATTATGTAGCTAAAAAAGAACACGCGCAAGATGTTTATGCCAATCTCCCTCGACCCTCCTTGCCGATTTTTTTAAATAGTATCTACTGCCCGTTCAGCCTGCCCATTACTTGAAGGGTGATATGGCGGTGTTTTCTCATGCACGACTCCATTTTCCCTCAAGAATGCAGCAAACTTGGCAGACACTAACTGTGTACTATTGTCGCTGACTAGTGTGTCTGGGATGCCATGTCTTACATGAAATAGCTCGAGTCAATGGACTGGTTCGACCCATTACTAGGGCATAATTATGTTCTGTATTTAGGGCCTATATATAACTAAATGTAATCTAGTGTATTTAGCTTAAGCACTTAAGAGATTAATCAGTCATATTATGTCTATATTATGTTTATCGTCTTAAAACACAGGAAAATTTTCCTTCTACTACCAGGGTGTCACCATGTCTGCCCACCGCATTGAGTTCCACCCTCAGGAATAAAAATATTCTATAAGGTATCAATATTTTTATCATTTGATATATCGCAAGGTATTAATATCGACATTTACATTATATCGATATATCGATTGTTACCAACATATTGAATTGCATTGCTCTAGGCGAAGTAAGGATGTTCGATTAATAAACCTTTAATCGATTTTCTCGATTAATAGATCAAGAGGTCCAGTATCGTTATATGTAAAAAAAAACGGGTGCAACAATTCGTGTAAAAACATCGACAACAGGTCAACCATGAAAACTCACCTTATAACACCTTAATGGTTACACCTTTTTTGGTCGGTTTTAACAAGGCCTCGTTAACAATTGGAAGTAATACCTCCACGACACGAGCCTTACCAAACCTGAAACGCCTGCGAAATTCCTCCTCGCTCTACATTTCCAGGGGATTTTCCATGTCTCTTATGTACTTTTTGGGTACTCTAAAGTTATTTGCATTCACTTCAAAGTCCACCACAACGTCAGCTCTATCATCAAAATATTCCAGATCGTCATCAATATCCTGCCATTCCATCTTGATACGGTGTATTTGATAACTTCAAATAATTCAAGATAAAAAAACCAAATCCAGGACAAATATAACAATATGGCGACACTTGCTGGAATAAACTCGGCGGGAGAACGCTCGGATAAGCGGAAGGGATGCGCGGGATGAAGAAATTTGCTTCCGCACCTGATACCCGCACATTACCCACGAAGTCCTACGGAAGCAGCCGAAGTCTTTTCGTAGAACGTTGGATATCGTCTAACGTCTATCGCTACTATAGATGGGCAGAACGGCTCACTGTTGGGAACGGCTTAGAATGATTCAGTTCAGTGAAATGAGCCGTTCATTTTTATCGTTCAGTCGTTCGCGAACGAATACTTGTTTTGCAGCTCATCGTTCGCAACCGACCAACCTTCAGCTAGTGGATCTTCGTTCGCGACCGACCTGATACAGACTGGTGGCCCATCGTTCGCGACCGACCTACGGCTTTCAATCAGTCAGTTACCAGTATCAATTGGAGAAACACACCGTGTAACGTAGTTATTCGCTTTGCATCACGCATCAACTCCAGGGAGAACTTTTTAAAGTTTATTAAATTATTATTTAATTATTTATGCTATTGATTACAATATATCTTAAAAGTATTACATTATTAAATTTTTATTTTATTTTAGCACCGCGTCTTACTACCCGTTCGGGTTATACGCTTTAAGTACTAATTACTTTAATGGATTAGGAATTGGGAAGGTTTAATTAGAGGAAGTGAACCCGCATTTGCGTGGAGGGAGGGTGGAAAACCATTTAGGAAAAACCACCCCCAGTTCACCCGACCGAGATTCGAACCTCGATCTCCCCGTCCTCAGCAGTCGAGCTTCAACACGACAAGCGCGTTAGCCAACTACGCCACCGAGGCGGGTTTTATTAATTTATTTTGATTAATTACGTAGTTTATTTAATGGTTTAGTTGTATTTAAATAAAAATATATTTGTTTAAAAAAATAAAAGTAAACTTTGGGATCACTTTTCCGAAAGAGATT
>CABEEJ010006015.1:0-18758 GCA_901482245.1 Timema douglasi | reverse complement strand
AATTTTTTTTTTTTTTTTTAAATTAATGGTGTAGCTTGCCTTGGTATAAGCATATCATAATATATTGGCTGGTAAAATAATCGTATCATATATAAATAGTTATAATAGTTAAAAACATTTATAAAGAATGATCTATTTGCACATCATATGTTCCAACACTCATCCAGGAAGTAAACAACTTAACCAAAATCACCAGCTTCGGTGACTGCATGTTGCACTAGACTGCCAAAGGCGAGGAGATCGGGGTTCGATCCTGGTCGAGTACACTGGGGGTGTTTTTTTTTATAAATGGTTTTCAACTTTCCTTCCATGCAAATGTGAGTGCATTTACTCTAAATTAAGTCTTCTTAATTCCTAACCCATTATTGTAATTAGTATATATGTGTATAACCCTAATGGGTAGTAAGGCCCTGTGCTAAAAAAAAAGTATTATCAGGTTAGGAAAAAAAGGACTGAATTGGACATAGTCAACAAATTTGTAGAAAATGACCAAAGGGTAATTGTGATTAAAACAAGTGAACCTAAACTGCATTAATGATTTTCTACCACTCTCGCAAAGAGATGAAATTAATGTTGTGGAAATGTACACTCTGTTTACCCTGAAAGGTAGTAGCACGGTACTTAGAATACACGGTGGGGGCCACAAGGCAGGTGCGCAGTAGCCTGCCGTGTCTGTGATGTCACTGTGGCCCACTGCACTCAGATGTATGCTCCTGCCAATTCTTGTTGTTAAGATGCGCCAATGTTTCGGTGTATGTATGCTCTAATGTTTGTTTACATTTCTGTCGTGTGATACTAATTAATAGTATTGGTGCCTTGTTGTGTAGTGGCTGGGTGCAATAACCACTCAAGAAACTCTCAAGAATGTGGGGTAAGATTTTATAGATTTCCAACAGACAAAACATTGTGAAAACAATGGGTGCACGCTTGTAGAAGAGCTGACAAATTGTGTCTCTCACGGTCGTGTTTTCTCTGCTCACTTTAGTGAAACAAACTTTGAACGTGATTTGAGGGCGGAACTACTCCAATTGAAACCAAATAGTGTGTTAAAAAAACGTCTGAGCCACATTTTAAAATATCAACTGTCTCGGCTGCTATTGAATATACTCTACCCGGAAATGAACTTCTGGTTACATTTTTGAATACTATAAATGATGGCTTTGATGTGCTAAACTCTAGATTACCTTGTCGTCCAACAAATAAGGTGAAAAGTGCCTATGAGATTAATTTAAATGAGCAGAATGAACCCCCTGACCTTTCTTATGATTTGTGCGAATCTATATGAGCTAGTGGGAGAAACAAATTATTACCTTTCCAAAAGGGCGTCCAGATATCTATCCTTAGTCTTAAAGGTCTATACACAGAGCTACACTCTGAAGGATACACATATATTATGGCAGCAAGATGTAATCAAGATGACCTTGAGTCTTATTTTTCTCTGATTAGAAGCTTTGGTAGATTTTATGATTATCCGCTACCAACGGCTGTGAGCCAAAGAATAAAATCTTTACTTTTGAGTCGTAGAGCATCAGTAATAATAAAAACTGGGAACTGTTCAGAGAAGACACAACCACATTAAGTGTGAATGTAATACAAAATCTGAGATGTGAGATCCGGGAAGATCCACAAGTAGAATCTACAGTACAGGAGGAAATTGAAAGTGAACAGCCAGAAGAGGAAGAATTTATATCGACTATTGAACCCCAGTTAGCAGAAAGCACAGACTTACTAAAGATGCTCGCAGGGTATATTGCTTATAGAGTGAGCCATCCAACGAGTCACTGCCCTACAAAACAAATAGACCGACTTTCGACAATATCAAGAGGAGGCCTGATGGAGCCAACAAGCGACAATATCAAGAGGAAGGCGGAGCCAACAAGTGCTTGGGCTCAGATTATACTTAACAATACATTTCATGACGGTGGTTTGAATAAGGATTGTTGATGTGATGATAACACTAGTAACATCCTCAACATCGACATAGATGTGATGATAACACTAGTAACATCCTCAACATCGACATAGATGTGATGATAACACTAGTAACATCCTCAACATCGGCATAGATGTGATGATAACACTAGTAACATCCTCAACATCGACATAGATGAGTTCGCTATTTCATGTCATGTTCGAACGCGCACCTTTATTAGAATGAAGTCCTTGAATAAGAAGAAGTCTCAGAATGACCAATCTACGGTGGTAAGAAGTCTGATGGCGGTAGGAAGAAATCAAAGAAACTAGCTAAGCTTCAATGAGTTCATTTCGGTGAGTTTATCCAATACTGCAATATTCCATGACACATTTTATTTTATATCTTGCCTACATTATTTTGTCAGTTTTTAATTTATAATTATAAGAAATTGTCTTATTTGTATTTATGTTGTGAAACTTTCTTTTAACCCCTTAGACATGTTCTTCAATGCGTCCTTTTATTACAGTGTCAGTGTAATCTGTACATTTTAAAATCTTAATTATTCCAGCCAACTTAAATAAAAGCAGTGAGAAGTGGTTAAACGTTGTCAAATCTGAAAGTTATGATCAAATTCCAATTTACTTTAAAGCAAATGTTAGGAGAGATGCAGATAGTAGGCAGTGTTATAGTAATGTACTAGCGCGGCCAGTGGGCACCGAGTGATGTGTGGAGGGGGCAATGCCGTGGACCCTACTGTGTATTTTAAGTACTGTGGGTAGTAGTCTTACTTTGAAGGACTATACTATTGCCCTATCTTATAAGCTATGCCATGATGTAATTATGCAAGGTAAGCTTGATACCTTTTGTGGTAAACAAAGGGTACAGATGAGCGTCTAAAATATTATTTATACTACTTAAAATATCAATTATAATTCAAATAGGTTTTACAGCATATCCAATTCTAAAAGAATCTTAAATATTTTATTGCTACTAGTGTAACTGTTATATCTATTCACTTTAATTTGTTTTGAATAATGCATGCAAGTCTTTTTTTTACATCCATTACTGTTTCCAGCCTATAATGAATCAGTGTTTTAATCAAGCCATATATTTTCCACTAATGGCTTGCAAGGCCGGTCGTAGCTTCATATGTTTTATAATCTTAAGACTAGGTCAAGCACAACATCTAGGGCCTGGCTGTTAATTCATCATTGTAAAAGGGTAAAAACACATTTCACCAATGATACATTTTTTGGCCATGCTGGGAATAGAACCCCGGGCCCTTAGATACACTACCAACTGAACTAAGGTGTCGAATTGCATGCAAGTATCAAGAATAAAGTTATAATAAATTTAAAATAGGTAAATAGTGTTTATAAAATAAATCACACTAAGCAGGCTATAGTATGTAATTAAATAACTGCAACATAATTGTAGAAACTGAATCACAATAAAAAAAGCACTAATACATATTTACAAACACTTAATTATTTCAATATCCTGAGGAAAATGCATTGAAAAACTTAGGCGTTTGTAAATATGTTTATTTTTATTTTATTTGTGTTTCATTTTTTATAGCTCTATCATATTTATTCAAATATAGATATTAACACTAACAATATCTAGATAATGACATGATCACATGAATGATTTTTGAACAATGAACTAATGTTACTCACTAGTCTGAAAAGGTAACAGTGGAGTTACACAAAATAGATACAAATTATTGATCAAATTCATTGAATAATATATATTATTTCATACTTTATAATATAATTTATACAATCTGTACAAGTTTTTGATTTACTTACAAAAGAACATATAGAATACAACAACAATAACACAGAGTAATAATACCATACAAAACATTTATAGAGAGAACAAGGATGACACAACGGGTCAACTTTGGTACATCGGAGGAGGCATGGATGATGGTCCCCTTGTCAAGGTCACTGTTCATCAGAGTCATTGCACTGGGTGTGGTTGGGGACACCGGCTATCTCCAGCCATTGCGCTTTATTTCGTCTCACTCCCTCCACTAGAGGTGACAGCTTGTCCGACAGCACCGAGAATGCCTGAACAAACAAATACGTTCACACAACAGGTCAAAGATAAAAACACTAAGAGTGATAGATAAGGAGAGAAAACTTGAAATATTAAATTATGTGGTATAGAGCACTAGGCTAAATCATGGTTTAAATTAGGAGGGATAGCCAGCACACTTACCTAGGTGATACTGGAGTAGAAATTGTTTAGATATAACACTAAAAAACACACAAACACATTTTTAAGGACAAGCTTTCACTGTCACAGACAGCTTCATCAGGTCAGGAGAGTAAACTGACTCTAACTCCAGTATCATCTAGTTAAGTGTGCTGGCTATCCCTCCTAATTTAAACCGAAATATTAAATTAGTAATAACTTGATGTTTTGTGTAAAAAATTCCACATCAAGTAGTCAAGTAATGATTGGATAAGTTGATAGCAAATAACAAGCTTATTGAAGATATTATATGAGTCGAAAAGGAATTAAAGTTTACCATACATAAAAGTGAAATAAATTATAAAGTCAGTTTTGAAATGGTGATTAAAAGTAGATAATAAGTAACATTAAAACTATAAATCTACTACTTTTAATCACCATTTCTAATATGACATAATTTCTTTCACTTTTATGTATGGTAAACTTTAATTTTTATTTTGACTCACTTGTCTTCAATAAAATTATTATTGGTTAATATTATCAAAGTATCTATCATTAGCTAACTACTTGATGTGGAATTTTTTACATAAAGCATCAAGTTATTACTGATTTTATATTAAAACTTTTCTTTCCTTATTTATTAATCTTAAATTTTTCCTTACCAACAAAACCATGAATATTATTAAAACACAAAGGAACACACCCAAATGAAAATAAACTGTTCTCAATAATATTATTTTTTAACTTATTTTACTTCTAATAGTCTCTCATCTTAGCTCAGTCAGTAATGCGTCTATATCTTGATCCAAGTATCCCAGGTTTGATTACTGTCATGGCCGAAAAATTTATTATTGGTGAAATGTGGGATTACTCTTCCATAGTGATGAATTAATGGTCGGGGGCTGGATGTTGTGTATGTTCTAGGTTTAAGTTATGTTATAAGTCTTGTAATAATATAATCAGTTAGTTCAGAAAGTTCGTGTTAATTAGTTCAAATGAAAAAATACTTCTAATACTAAATAATCTCAAACTTGCATTACATTTGATCATTTTTAACTTTAAATTTTTTCAACTGTAAACGTTGATCAACAACTTTTGTTTTTTTAAGCACCACGTCTCACTACTTGTTCGGGATGTACACCTATGTACTAATTATGCTAATGAATTCGGAATGAGGAAGTTTAGGAGAAACCACCCTCAGTACACCCAACCGGGATCAAACGCCGATTTCCCTGCCATCAGAGATCTGGTCTATTGCGAGAGTAACGCCTTAGAACAAGAGGCCACCGAAGCTAGTTATTTTCCATATTCACATTAATAAGGTTCTGCTTATATTTAATTTTGTAATAATTTAAAATAACTTTTTTTAAATCTTTGGTGCCATGTCTTGATACTCGTCTGGGATATTCACATCTAAACACACAAATGAGAAGGGAAGAGTATGTACCCTCATTCACATTAAAGTAAAGTGATAAACTAATTTAGCAAAACCAGCTCCAGTACACCCGTTCAGGATTTGAACTTGGACCTCCTTGCTACTGGCAAACTAGACTAGGTGAGCTTGATGTTTAGTCTGTTTAGCCATTGATGGGTGTTTCCTTTGGTTTGTGTCTAATCTAAGAGGATAACGTCAGCATAGAATATGAGACTAAGCTCCAACCCATTACTGGTCAGATAAAATCTATACCAAAGGTTGAGTTAACATCTAGCCATTGTAACAACACATCGTGTTTTTCACAACGACGTAATATCCATGATTATGGTACCATAGTACCGAAACATGTCGGAATGAAGTAATCCAGCATCTTCCCAGGGCTGGATATCAAAAAGAAGTAATGGGACCAAGACACAGATAAGACTTTGATTATTTTACATTACATAACCACTTAATTTAATTTGTTTGGCAGTTTGACAAATGTTAACCTAATTTCTCTTCTTTTATTTCACAACATATATGGATTTAAGAACATTCATTGTTCATACCTATTACACTATATTTTATATTAATATTTTAATGTGTAAACTTATGTTTTAGACTTTTCATCAACTCGTTTGAGATTTATATTTTAGTTGATGATGCATTATAATTTTATATAGAGGTTCATATCTTACACTATGCATCTTCACCAAAATTATATTTATATTATACATTTGTGTGCTTGTTAATTTCACTTAATACATCTACCAGTTTAATAACTGTTTAATTTATGAATTAATTTATTATCTATTTTTCTAGCTCAACTTATCTAAGTTTTAACTTTTATCATAACCACTCCTTACTTTCAACAATTTTTTAGAGTGTTTTTTAAAATTTTCTATACCAAAGGCTTATATTAAGCTATTTTAATTTTAAAAACAACCCCTTTGATTATAAAACTGTCATAAATACTGTTTGCACGGAGAAAATATTATTTTTCTCTTGCATAGGGTTGACACTAGTTTTTTTTAAATACAAAATTGTCTGTGTCTTCCATATTTTTCAAAAGCAATCTTCATTTTTCTAGATAATTTAGAGAGTAGTAGATGTTGTTATACAATTCCTTTAATTGTTTTGATAAAAGAATGACATTTATGATTGAAGTATATTTGTATATTGAATTATTTTATTCATGTTTCAATTTTGTTTTATGTTTCTCTGAGGTAACATTGTTTTATCAGTCAAGTGACCATGAGGTCAGTGCCTGTTTTTTCAGTATTAACAGTTCATTGGCATGTTATGCAGCTATCATCATCATCATCATCATCATCAATTGTTATCAGCCTGTGGACAGGTCAGTTTAGTAAAATACCTTCATTTTCCTATATTTTTCCTCCTTTAGTTTGCCTCTATCTTCTTCTCACTTGAACACTTTCTGTTATCTGCTCCTCCCATCTCTCTTTTGGCCTCACTTGAAGTATTTTTCTTTCATGCTTCATCTACAACATTTTCTTTGGCATCCTCTCTTTTCCCATCTTCATTCCATATCCATACCATTTCAGTCTTGCTTCCTCTACTATCTCATGTACTTCCTGTACTCCTATTCATTCCCGGTTAACTTCATTCCTAATCCTGTTCCTCCTCATGACAGCTAACACGCTCCTCACGAACTCCATTCCCTTGGCCTCCCCTTTCCTCGTCTCTCTTGCATTCAATGTCCATGATTCTGCTGTATGTGTGACAGTGGGTACAAAGTACGCCCTGTACAATACTTCCTTGCACTTCAAGGCCACTTCTATTCTCCACCCCATCACTTCACACTTTGCCACGCTAAATCTCACTCCATCTCATTCCATTCTTGTACTTGCTCTTCCTTCACCCCCATACCATCAGGTCATCTATCAGCAAACATTATGGCTTTCATTCTTGCCTCCTCTACTTTACATTATTTTATAGTGTTTTTACGTCGCTTTATTATACATTTCCGAGCCATTAGACAATAATACATTTTATTGTGTTCCAAATTATGTGGGCTACAATTCTTATGTTTTTTGATTTCCCCTTTTAAGAAGTGGTGCTATACATTTAATTGTTTTCCCCAAAGAGTGCTGACAGTACAATAATAATGTCAAGAGAATGAGTGGTAACAAGGAATGTTCTTCAAGAGGCAAGCTTATCTCCTGGCCCCACTGCAGCAGTGGAGATTGTGAACTTTAGTCAGCTTTTCATTGTAAAAGCTACATTGTGTTTTATTATTTGAATTAAAAAATAACACCTGGACACTGGAATGTGTTGGTATAGCAATTTAACATTTATGTATTATTAATACTGGTACATTTTTATGCATAAGCTGGTAGTTCTGTTTAAAGTATGTTCTTGCCTGTTATGTATTTAGTGTTTAGTTCATTTTAATACTTCGGTTAATAAACTACTTTTCAATCCGGTAATGTTTGATATTCATACTTCAGAGTAAACTTTATGAAAACCTGTGGTGGCACGTTTTCAGCATGGAACTCAGGACCTTTGGCTTAGTATGCCAACTCTCTTACTACTGAGCCACCCAGGAGTTGTCCCATTTTCTTCACTCATATTTTAAGGCAGAGTCTGTGATAGGCGTGAAAAATTATCAGCTACATTTGACCTATTAATTGGTGCGTGTGTAGCACAGTGATCTGTGAATACCCGACAGCCATTTTTTTATTAATATACTCTCATCTGACACACATTCTCGCTACTCACTTATTTTCTCATTTAATGCTTTATTCATGGTCATATTATAGCATTTAATTGCTAGCCCCATCTATTAGCTTCAATAAGAAGTATTTGGACTGGCCAGAAGTACTGTGGTTCATTGATAGATGGCACTACAATACCTTACTGTAATGTAACGTTGATCCGCACCTACACCAGTTCAGGCAAACAAACAAGTTCAACACATGCACCAGGGAATAGGTCTAGAAATGAGCTATCAGATATCACAATCACCTTCCATTAATTAGTTTTACCTCGTATATAGGAAGACAAATGGAATCAATGAAGCCCACTTGCATAAGAGGAAGCTGATCTTCTTTCTCTCGGTTCATAATATCCTTAACAAAACAGAAACACATCACCAGATGAGGGCATGTCATCAATAATAAATTAAGAACACAATTTTACTCAGTGAATAGTGAATGTATTTTATAGAAAATCACACAAGCTACATTCTATTAATTTTGTATATTTATATTCATGATGAAGTTCCAAAGCAATCCATTTAAATTTATACTCTGAAAATTCAAAGTTCTTTTAATTGCTTATTATTGTCTATTAATAATTTATAATGTATTAAATGTTGAACATGTTTCATTTAGGAGATGTTAGTAGTTAATATGAAAACAATTAATCTAATACTTATTTAAAATGTTTGTTTAACTCTTATAGTAGGTACCAGCTGGCTGGTTTATAGGCCAAGAGGACTATTGCTTAACCCCAGAGTACTATTGTACAGCGAGCATCCCTTCCCATTGTCAAAAAAATTGAACTAGAGATTTTGATGAATGTCGACGTTTCATAATTCACCGAATCCAAAAAAGTGGTCTATCTGTCTGTCTGTCTGTTTGCCTGTTTGCTGTAGCTCGGACTAGAGCCTAAACTATTTTACCGATCGGGCTAAAACTTGGAATCTAGGGTTTTTATAGGGTTGCCCCGAGGGTTTTTTGGAATTGGATATCTAACCCTAAAATTAATGTTAGTTTACCGAGGTGCAAAAAAGAGAAAAATATTTTCACAACATCGGCTCTAACGATGTTGATTAAATTTCATTTCTAAACATTTATAAATATTACAAACAAAATGCCTACTCTCAATATTTCGGCAATATTTCAATCTGATGTGTAAATTCTAATTTTTTTTATCATATCTCCGAAACTATTTAGGATATGAAATTATTTATCATTTCAAATATTTAGATCTATTTATAATACAAATCTTTTATTTGAAACATATTTTTATAAAACCAATAACTTTCAAACTATATGCAAATATATATTTTAACTTTTCGAACACTAAAGTATTGCAACCATAAAAAAAAAATCTAACCCGAAATGTTGATGGATGTTGACGTCTCAAGACCCCCACAAACTCTAAAAAGTGGTTTTGGCAATGCCATTTGTCTGTGTGTCTGTTTAACCCTAAAATTAAGAGTAGTTTTATAAAAAAAGTGAAAAGAGAAAAAAGTGATTTTCTCAAAATCAGCTCTAACAATTTTGATTAAAATTTGTATCTAGGCATTGATTGCGATTATAAATAAACTGGCTATTTTCATTTTCCCATGAAAACGACTTGGGTACTTTACAGAAGCGGAAATTTCCGTATTTTCACAACTATTTGAGGTACTAAAAATTTATCATTGCAAAATTGTAGTATTATTAAAACATTTTTTTATATGAAATATATTTTTATAAAACCAATAGTTTCTGAGATATTGGCAAATATATTAATACAATTTTGTGAGCTTAGTTGTAGAGAGATACTACTTAAGTTTTAACGCAATAATAATTTAATGCCATAAAGTAATAAATAAGTAAGTCTTTCAAGAAGTTGATATTTTTCCTTTAACCTCTTAGGGGAAATGTTTGTACATCATAGAGGCGAATCCAGGATTTTCATTAAGCGGCAGAGGGTGGAACCTCAAGAAATGTACATAAAATTACGTCATCATTTGAGACTAAATCTTTAAGTAATAACGCTACACTTGAAAATAATCCTCTAATGAAGGGTATAACTAAAAATTTGCAATTAGTATTGAAATTTATTAAAAGCAAATAATAAGAGTATCAACAAATAGTGATTATTAAGAGGGAAATAAGCTTAAACATTATAACAATTATTATATAAATAGTTTCTTAGCTATTCAATCAATTAGACAAAATAGATGGAATTATTCCGATTTTGAACAATTGAACTTTAACTCCACTCTATAGTATAGCTAGTTATTTCTCATTCTAAATCAAAATTTGACCACTAAGTCATACTTACACGTTATGTGAGTAGTATTATTCAAAAATTTTGCTTAAAGTACGTTATTTAAAAATAAATTATTTTAGAGATTTTTATTTATTATTAATCAATGAAATAGTAATAATAAAAATGATAACATAAATTTAAACCCAAACAATGTCTGTACAACAAGGTGAGAGGTGCGCAACTTAAATTTGGGTGATTTCATTAATGGCCTATTTTCACCATTTTAATACTTAATGTGATTGTCTTAGTATTTATAATAATTAACGTGTATTAATCATTTAATAATATTACCAATAATAATTTTTAAAAAATGTGACAATGAAACTAGTAGTGATTTTAACATTGATTTAATTGGTTTAATTTCTTGAAGGGGGGTCGCACCCCCCACGTGCTCCTCCTGGACCTGCTCCTGGTACAGCAATGATCTCTCTCTCTCTCTAATTTTAGACTCAATAGTCAATAATTACCTATTTTATTGGTCAACATTTTAAAAAGAGAAATTTAATAGCAATCATAAGATGTGCATCCCCTAATAAAATGCCAAACATTTTAATACGAAGTGTTGACCCTTGGGCACCCAATATCGATATTTTTTTATTGGTCCAGATATACAAATGAAGACGTTAATTCTTTACAAATAAAATTATAAAATTTAAAATTGTGGGTCAAAACATGTTTTATGCATCTATAGCGCAATATTTTCTCGGGTTCGCTAGTGTATATTATATTACAAATTTTGAGTAAATATCTCCATTTTTAAACAATGGATAGAGAAATACCATGGGGAGTTCCGTACCATTTATTTACTAATAGATAGATAATTCCAGACATTTCAAAAACCTTTAAATATATCAACATTTATTGTATTTACACAGGTGATTCTTTTTGTTTTGTAGTTTGATGTATATAATTTTGTATTTGAAGTGTGTTGATTTTTATGTAATTAAAAATAAAAAAAATAAAAATAAAATGTATGCAAATATAATTTAAAGGACTTAGTGCAGCTCACCTTTTAACAACCGGCCCCAAAAGGGTTAACACAATGATAATTAAAGAAGTTAGTTCTTAAATTTGGATTTATATTGATTGAAAGTCAAATCATATGACATAGTATCATAATTTTGAATGGACGCTAAACATTTTGTGCTGTAATTCAGGTGTGTCAATATCATTTGATCATAAAGGCCACGTTTAAAAAAATTGTCACCATCATAACTAAACCTTAATTATTCTATCTCAATTAAAAATAAATGTAACTTACTATTTTATGATTACAAAATTATATAAAGCAATAAAACTGACCTTATACTTAACACAAATTTGAAACCCTTCATTTGAAACAATGGCATTAATATCGGGCTTATGCCAAAGTCGTTTTATAGTAATTGTTGACAAGTAGGTTGTGACCTCATATGAGAAAACAAATTTTTTAAATACATAAAGTGTTGCCAAACAATGCACAAATTTGGGGTGCAGATTCAAAATGTTTTAGGAATCGCCAAGTTCCCAAATATCACATTCAAATTGGTTGTATTTCCTCGGTGTTTATAAAACTAAGAATAAGATAAAATTGCATAGTGGTTCATCATAAGGTTTGCGGGCACCACAAACACATGGCTAAGATTGTGAATTTAATGTCCCTGCTTTAATTTATTAATATATGTTAGGAGAATTTAAAAAATTTATACACGTATCACACTTACAATGGGTGTTATGTGCAGCTCTTGACGCTCAATATCTCCCTGCTCAAAAAATTCACTGGATACAAGTTCTGCCACCTGAAAAAGATTGAATTTCTTATATAAAAATGCATGTAATAACTTTACCAGCTCTAACATATTTATTTAAAAGCTTTGCAAAGAAAACATCAGTGACAGTGTCATGGAATATCGAGGGCACAAGTGTTGCAAATGGAATATCCACATATTTTCTTGTTTCCTTGGGTTACAAGTGAATTAATAAAAAAAAATATTTTCAATAGTAAGAAAATGATTTTTAATGGTTAATTTTAGAATTTAAACAATAAATGTTTCAAGTAAAATTATATTCAAGTCTTAACATTGATTTTTAAACTGTATCTTCAGCTTGAAAGTGAAATACATAGTACATAGTTTAATGGCTCTTAAGGCATGCTGAAGAAATGTGAGCTAGCAGTTCTATTTGACTGCTCTGGGTGTTTTCATAGATGTATGCTGGCTGTTCTATTTGACTGTTCTGTGTGTTTTCATAGATGTATGCTGGCTATTCTATTTGACTGTTCTGTGTGTTTTCATAGATGTATGCTGGCTATTCTATTTGACTGTTCTGTGTATTTTCATAGATGTATGCTGGCTATTCTATTTGACTGTTCTTGATATTTTCATAGATGTATGCTGGCTTTTCTATTTGACTGTTCTTGGTATTTTCATAGATGTATGATTGCTTTCTATTTGACTGTTCTTGGTATTTTCATAGATGTATGATTGCTTTCTATTTGACTGTTCTGGGTATTTTCATAGATGTATGCTGGCTATTCTATTCGAATGTTCTGGGTATTTTCATAGATGTATGCTGGCTGTTCTATTTGCATAACCCAACAACCAGATATAAACCCAAAAAAGGTACATAAGCTAACCCACAAACTTTCATATTAACCTTGACCATATCGAAGTTTGTCATGACTCTTAAGTCGTCTCTTAGCCTTTCATCTACATTTATGTGAAATAAATCAGTTTATATGGCAACTCTGGGTATATATATATATATTTATTTAAATGGCACTAAGCTAAGTGCCACAAGAAACAAATTAGTTCAATAATCTTACAGTATATATGTCACAGGCAATGTGTGAAATCCAGGCATTCTATAAAATGCCAGAGTGGTTTTGGCAAAATATGAAATGAACGAGTTTTGATGTTGTATTTATTTCATAGTTAATTTCAAGTCTTTTGTCTTTTAAAAGTCCTGGCATATGTTATCAATTCTTTTATCCAGTTCTATGTAAGTCTTGCGCCGTTTTCTTGCAGGTTCACCTAATTCCTAGGATTTAATTGGGTCAGGTTAGGTTATTTTAGAATAAGGTAGTTATGTAAGGTTAGGTTAGCTCTTGTTCTCGGTAATATATAATGACTGGTTATTCTATAAATTTCCTATGAAAAGTACGAAATACAACAGCAAAAAAAATTTATTTCATACTTTGCCAAAGCCACTTTGGCATTATATAGAAAGCCTAGGCATTTTATATAATGCCTGGATTACACACATTGCCGTTAACATATACATAATTTAAATATGAAAGTCATTAAGCAATAAATAAGAAACAGTTAAATTCCACATTTTAACTATGTTACCAGAGATTTTCAGCCATATATAAGAAACAATTAGATCCACTATATTAACAATTAAGATTATAAATTAGAGGAATCTTTGAATACTAAGTTTCATGCCATATTGTCGCAGCCATTTGTACTATCAGGTAAAAGTCCCAACATTATGATAGTAAAATTATAATTTAATTTCCAAGTGTCCTGACATCTGACGGCAGTGAGTTAAATCTACCGACGCCATCCACCAATCAACGAGATGGCCGCAGCCTACATGATCGCGCCTAGAAACGCAAACTGCCCAGCGGTGAAGCAGAAACTATTTTAAAGCATGAACAAAATCTAATTTCTCAAGAAACATAATTAAAATATGAAAACCAGCTTTATTCTAGCTGGCTTGTAAATAAAAATCCACCCACCATCTCAACAATTTAAATTTATAGCCCCAGAAAGTAATTTTGAAAAGATTAACGTAACTAAGCCAAAAGGCGTAATTTAAGCCCTAACAACCAAGCGTCGCTTACCTCGTCCCCAAAGACAGCAGTACAATGAGTAACCATATTTGTTAAACAAGACTTATTAGTACACTTCATTCACGGTAGTAATTGCTCTCTGAAAGGTCCTTTTTCCTACCAATATCCTACTATATAATAGATTTCTGGTAGGTAAAAAGACCTTTCAGAAAACAACTCCTACGGTGAACAGACTTTACAAACACCTGATCACATGTTCAGTGAGAGGAGAGGGAAGGAGGAGGAGGGAGTGAGAAAAAGGAGCTCAGGAAGGACGTGGAAAGTACCAGAATGATCTACAAGAACGTAGAAAGAATTAGAAAGGGGGAGTAGCAAGTAACGGAAACAACAAACAATGGGGGGGTCTCTCGTAGTGGCCGTCCCTTGTTTCGGGCATGGTCTTCTTTACTTGTCGGACGATAGCTCAAACCTCGTGTCAGGCTATTTGGAAGTGTAAGAGCGAGTGGAGGCGCAGGCCGCCGAGTGGATGTACAAGTTCAAATGGGATGCAGGGTGAGTGTAACATCATACAATTGTTTCATTACTTGTAGCTTGTTACATTCTATCCGACTGTTGTTCTGGGTATTTTCATAAATGTGTGCTGGCTATTCTATTCAACTGTTCTGTGTACTTTCAGAAACGTGTGCTGGCTATTCTATTCAACTGTTCTAGGTATTTTCAGAAATGCGGGTTAGCTATTCTATTCGACTGTTCTGAGTATTTTAGAAAGCTGCATTGGTTATTCTATTTATTACTTTACATACATCTTTGCTACAAAATTTTCTGACACCCATCTTCACTTCAAAATGTCACACAACCATCAAAAAATATATTTCCTTTGAATCATATTCACTATATTTAACATTAAAATGACACTTTTTTCAAACATTGATCAAAATATTGTAGTACTGTGGTACACCATATTACTTGGCAGTGAATTGATTTTTTTAAAGTACTTGCAACATGGAGATTGTATGGGTAGTCAGCCAATACAATATTTTTGTAGGGAGAGTTATCAAAAGTTGTTTATACTATCCTGCATCACAATTTTTAATTATTTTACTTTGATTTCATGTAAAATAAATAGCTTACCATGTTTCTTTAAACTATTGTCGGTAGCGTGTCTGTTTACTTAGCTAAGGGCCCCGGGTTTGATTCCCAGCATGGCCAAAACATTTATCATTGGCGAAATGTGGGTTTACCCTTTCACAATGATAAACTGACATGCGGGGACTGGATGTTGTGCCTGTACTAATCTCAAGATAGATTATAAGGCATTTAGGTTATGACAGGTAAGCCTTGGCTTGAATAAAAAAATTGAACTAGGCCCCAGGATGAAAACAATAATGGATGTAGAGTAAAGTAATTCATATTGATTGAACGCAATGAGATTCATTTCTGCTTACATGACGGGCGTCAGTCTCCTAGCGGCTTGGCAGGAAATATAGCAAGGGAGACCAAAATCTACACCTCGCCGGGATTTGTAGAGGTAAAAATAGTATTTCATCATTTTATTATTGTTTTACTGACCCTCTTCTCGATCTCCCAGGGTTTGGTGATGGCGGCGAGGTCACAGACAGTCATGGTCATGGCCCGGAGAAGCTCTCTGTGGTCATCCCACGCCCAGTTGTACGTGCTGGACCTCGTAAGGTTCAGGAACATTCCCCGCTTCCTTCAAAATAACAACAACTCATTCAAATATGGCGAAACCATGAATAGAAACAATACATGGAGAGAAAATAATAATTAAATACACCAAAATGAAAATAGCTCAAGTCAAGTCAGAGGTGTGTGAAACTCCAAAACATTGACTTCACTTTAATATATATATATTGGCTTCAACTGAGCTTATAAAAAATAAAAAATCCAACTTCAACAATTATGAAGCTTTTGCCAATAAGAATATTAAAATGTTCAATAGTTGCTATTCTTAGATGTCATGTATATCAAAAATTAATATTTATACAAAAAAAAAATCTGAAGTAATTAAATGGCATGTTCTGACAATATCTTCATTTATCAGATTAGAATGAAATATTACCAACAATTGTGCAGTGAAACATTTTCTAATTGGTTTTAGTGTATAAAGATATATCACTTGAAGTGAGTTGATTAAAGATCGCTTCAAATTGAAAGAGTGGATTTCACAACCACCTAATAATTTTACTATTTATTATTATTATTATTATTATTAGCACCGCGTCTTACTACTCGTTCGAGTTACCCACACGTACGCTAATGTGTAATGGGAGGGTGATTGTGAGATGAAATGGAGGACCTACAGTTTAACGTGGAATCCGAACCACGGTGGAGGCCTGGCATTCTTCATATTCACAAGATGTATTTTCAGAGGTGTAGGAAGGGTTTGGTAATCAGATAAATCTTTGCCGGGACCGAGGATTGAACCCCCGAAACCCCAGCAGAGAAGTCCGACACCTTACCCCTAGACCACCAGGTCACCTTTTACTATTTAAAATGTAGACCTAAATATATTTTTATGAAACATTCAACATGTCAATACACTAGCTCTCTCTTGGGTTAAATTAAAGATTTTAACCAAGTTTGGAAAGTAAATGGCGAAACTATGAAAACCCTAAATATATTTTTCTTTGCTTTTCATTATGGGGTCAGGGCTTCCAAAGCTAAACAAGCTCTGAAATTAAAAACTAGCCCAGTATTTTTTTTAAATATCAATCCAGTTAAGTACAAAACTATAATTATGCTCATATAAGTTTACATATGCAGCTGAAACAAACAAAACCCACACTATGAGTCTAATTTTTGTTTTTGACTAAGAAGTCTGGTACTGTTCATGCTTGGAATAATCCATTTTCTTATAGCAACATCTTTTTCGTTCTCACCCCATATCAGGACAGAGAAATATTTAAACGCCCTTCATCCTGCCATGTATTATCAACAACCCGTTTTAAACACTACATCAGGAAAGCCTCTTTTCGCTTTTTTAACTAATTTGTAACATAAATTTGGAAGAACGTACAGGAAAGGTGGCTATAAAACATATAAAAGGAACAAACACAATATGGCTTCCACAATGAAAATAAGAACACAGTTCACACATTACATTGCTGCCATTGGACAAGGAGGTAATGGTTGCCTGTTGAAGAAAATTTATCGTTACAAACCAATCACCTGACGTATGTTTCATTCTATCGTTACTCATCAGGAGGGAGTGTGAAACGCACAACGCAACTTCCTTAAAGAGGAAACCAACCTTGTATCTTCTTTTAAATATATTTTAAAAATGACCTCAAAAAGTGAAAAGAGGCTTTCCTGATGTATTGTTTAAAAAAGGATTGTTGATAATACATGGTAGGATGAAGGGTGGTTAAATTTTTCCTTAAAGAGTTATATTATATATTTGCATCCAATGTCCATTAACTGCCTTTGTCCTTAATGTTATTCCTCTTACATATTTCTATCTAAGTGTCCTATCATCCTATACCAAATTCCTTTTTCTCCCTGCTGTATTTTTTGGTTACCTCTTTTAGGAAGTTGCGTTGCACGTTTCACACTCCTCCCTGATGAGTTCCGATAGACTGAAACCTAGGTCTGGGGAATGGGCAGTGACGATAAATTTTCTTCAAGAGGCAGCCAATACCTCTTTGCCCAGTGGCAGCAATGTAAGATGTGCCTGTCTTATTTTCATTATAACAGCCATATTGTGTTTGTTGCCTTTTGAATGTTTTCTATCTACCTTTCCTGTACCTTTTTCCAAATATATGTTACCATGAAAGCTAGAAACGTGACGATTACCGATAATCGACTGTGATTTCTAGGATTTGCTGGTTCACACTCGTGGATGTCAGATATGAATATTAGTTTCTAACATCCACTGGTGATTTCCATAAGACATTAAGTGTACCCTGTCTATTTTGGGAAAAAACATAACAGCAACGATTTAACTTCGTTGCAGTTACCTGGAAATTAATAATTGAACCCTAGAACTAAATGCCCTAATATAGATAAGTTGCAAATAATTACAGATAATAACACCACAAATGTCGTTACAAAAGGACATAAAGGTCAGGCCACAAGAGTTTAAAGTTATTTAGGTTAGGTTAAGTTACTACACAATTCATTATCAATAGAAAAAAAAGCACAGCATAATACATAGCACAACTACAGTAGCACGCTGCCCCTGGAACATGTGCTTTCTGTTGCGCAGATAGATGCACAGCGCACTCTTCCTTTATTTCCAACATACACAGGCGTACCCTCACGATTACTGGTATTCGCCATTTTGGATCATTTGGCTACCGATGAAAGACTGTTAGAGAAATTTATTATTATTAGCACCGCGTCTTACTACTCGTTCGGGTTATACGCACTTACGCTAATGTGTAATGATAGGGTGATTGTGAGATGAAATGGAGGACCTACAG
>CABEEJ010006014.1:2977-43953 GCA_901482245.1 Timema douglasi | reverse complement strand
GTCCTGAGTCACATCCCCTAAGCTAGACTAGAGAAAGACGCACTCACCGTTCCTGGCCTGAGTCACATCCCCTAAGCTAGACTAGATAAAGACGCACTCACCGTTCCTGGCCTGAGTCACATCCCCTAAGCTAGACTAGAGAAAGACGCACTCACTGTTCCTATCCTGAGTCACATCCCCTAGGCTAAACTAGAGAAAGACGATCTCACCGTTCCTGTCCTGAGTCACATCCCCTAGGCTAGACTAGAGAAAGACGCACTCACCGTCCCTGTCCTGAGTCACATCACCTAGGCTAGACTAGAGAAAGACGCACTCACCGTTCCTGGCTTGTGTCACGGTACAGAAGCGGAGCGCCTTGGGAGAGAAGATGAAGGCATGGTTGTGGTCCACGGAGTCCACCTGGAGTCGCTCCCAGGGGTACTCCTCCACGTGAACTGATACTTCGTCCACGTGGCGGTACGTGTACAGGAAGTGGTTGCACAACAGCAGAGCGAAGTCTTCCGGTGACTCAACCTGCGAGAAGAGGAGTGTTTAGCCGGAGATACAGGGTTCATTGAACCATTACATTTCAGGACATCAGACAAATCATGGCCGAACTTGTGTATACAATATGGCTACTCTATTAAATAAGAACTCAAGATGACTACCCTTTAAAATATTAAATCAAGATGGCTACCCTTTTAAATAATAAATAGAGATAACTAACCTTTTAAATATGAAAGCAAGTGGCTACCCTCTTAAATATAAACGCAAGAGGGCTACTTTCTCAAATAACAAAGAAGATGTATACCCTCTTAGATGTGAAAAAAGATTACTACCATCTTAAAATACAACAACAATGGCTACCATTCTAAAAGAAAACAAGATGGCTACTTATCCAAACATAAGAAAATATTGCTTGTTAAAACACAAAGAAAGATGTCCACTTCCAGTACACTCACCCCATATTTCTTGGCGAGCAGATAGACGGTGTTCTTCTGTGTATCCGTGGCAATGATGTCTGTGTTGTCGCCCGTCAGATAGTCCTTGTTGCTGTGCAGTCTGAGACGAGTGTCCACCTCATACTCCCTGATAGTATGCCTGGCTCCCTCTCTGTGTACGTGCAGCACCTTGACGCTGTTCTTGCCGTACCCGTGGTTCGTCAACTGGTACTCTTCATTAGACTCGCTCTTGGTGTAGTCGGAGTCAGGCTCCTCCTGTAGGCAACCCACAGCTCAGACTACATAGTCAGACTCCTACAAGCAATCCACAGCTAAGACTACATTGTCAGACTCCTACAAGCAACCCACAGCTCAGACTACATAGTCAGACTCCTCCTACAAGCAACCCACAGCTAAGACTGCATAGTCAGACTCCTCCTACAAGCAGCCCACAGCTAAGACTACATAGTCAGACTCCTCCTACAAGCAACCCACAGCTAAGACTACATAGTCAGACTCCTCCTACAAGCAAACCACAGCTAAGACTACATAGTCAGACTCCTCCTACAAGCAGCCCACAGCTAAGACTGCATAGTCAGACTCCTCCTACAAGCAACCCACAGCTAAGCCTACATAGTCAGACTCCTGAAAGCAGCCCAACTAGTTTCTAGAAATCCCCGTTGTGTCCCAGTTAAACTAGTTTCCGTATACACCCACTGTGTCCCAGTTGAACTAGTTTAAAGGACTTACCACTGTGTCCCAGTTAAACTAGTTTTTGGGAATTCCCACTGTGTCCCAGTTAAACTAGTTTAAAGGAATCCCCACTGTGTTCCAGTTAAACTAGTTTAAAGGATTCCCCACTGTGTCCCAGTTAAACTAGTTTAAAGGAATCCCCACTGTGTTCCAGTTAAACTAGTTTAAAGGATTCCCCACTGTGTCCCAGTTAAACTAGTTTAAAGGAATCCCCACTGTGTTCCAGTTAAACTAGTTTAAAGGATTCCCCACTGTGTCCCAGTTAAACTAGTTTAAAGGAATCCCCACTGTGTACCAGTTAAAATAGTTTAAAGGAATTCCCACTGTGTCCAATTCTGGTAGCTCACCTCGGTGGGCGAGTAAGCAGCGGTGGACGTGCCACTCACGAGTTTGGGCGTCAGCATGGAGGCCACGAGAGAGGACTTGACCTTGGGCGTCGTCCCCCGGACAGTGTTAGGCCTGAGCGTCTGTACGCCCTGTGACTGTTGCGCAGCGTTACCCACCGGCCGACGCTTGGCGTACATGCCTTTCACAAGCACCCTACAGACAAGACAGGAGTTATAACAGTTAGGACAATGGCTCAGTGGTCAGGGATAACTACTGTGGGGCTGGAGAGTCCTGATTTATTCCCATGGGGGGCCTACAACACTTAATGTTTGGAAATATTTTATTAACTGCAGTTTTTACATCCTTATTGAGTGTTTAGTTTAAGGGTTGATGTTCTAGGTTTAGTTAATTAATTGGTTCACGTCCTTACGTTGATAAAGTCTACATAAAAATCCCAAATAAATCCACCCATTGCTAGCGCCGTGAGACGACTCCTGTTATCTGATTAATTTACTGAACAAAAGCCTACATCTTTGTGCGGAAAAGCTGATCAATAAAACTCATATGGGTTTTATTAAACCTTAGTTCTAAGAGTTTGATATGAGATAAACATAAGCAACGATAGTTTGTGTACTCGCATCATAGCCTGCTGTAGGTATAATTAACAACGATACTGTTTTTTTGTAATTATATGCTTAAAATATTTTAAAACTTAACTTTAACCCTTAATTTATATTCCTAGACTGGCTTTGAGTTTGGTTTTAGCGCGAGTTTTCTAAACTTGAACGTGTTTTTGTCGTCGCGAGATGCTGGTCAGTGCTCAATGTTCCTTTTTATATTTAGTATTAAATGTCTTCACCCTAGCAGCGCGTCACCCCAACAGCACGTATCTTGGAGTCAAGCTGGGATGTAAGGCAACGCAAGCTAAGGTCAGTCTTCTGACGGTTTTTAAGAAGAAATACGTATTAGCCAAAATAAATACAATATTTCTCTAATAGATCTACATTTAGTAATCAAGAGTACGAGTATCGCGGACTTTGAACATGACTTTTTAAATGAAGATAAGGATTCATGGTAAAATTTCGCCATGCTTATGAAAGATTACCAAGTGTAAAGAATTAATATATATGACCAATATCTTATTTACGTTGGACAAAATGCTTTTTTGTCATTAAAACTTTAAATAATACAGACCTTAATTCGCACCACCCGCTAAAACGACTGTGTTGTAGCCCTGGCCCCTGATCACGTGTGACTATGCTACCCGGCGTACTGTGAAACAGAGGTTGTTGCCTACCTGCCCGCCTGCAGCCCACGGCCACAAGGGAACCTGTAGGTGTCGTGACAGATCCTGGAGTCGAACCCGGGGCCTACGTCTGACGTCACACCCCCGCAGTCGTGACAACCCACGTTGTCCTCGTACGACCTACGCAATAACCGGCCTACTAGAATCTCAATTATCCGGGGAATCACCGCACAACATTTTCTCTTCATACGTGCTAAGGGGACAAGGTAAGGAAGGGGATTAGAACTATCACGGGGAAAGTTAAAGGAGAAATTTACATCGTATAGAGCAGGTACCAAGCATGTTAATCACTCACCTAAACGATGGTGACGTGCAATTTTAAACCTGATTTAAATTATGACTTAACCTGATACATCAATTGTAAGCATTAAGCCATAGAGTTGGTATTTTTTGAAAGTATATATATATTTAAGTATAATAGGATGAACAGAGGCAGGTGGGGAACCCAAGTCCCTTGATATAAAAGTCTCCAGGATCTGAATTATATCGACTATTGATCGTACAATCAAAGCTGTGTTTAGTTCCCAGAAATGGCAGTGTTTTGACTGGGGCTACGAGGAGACGAATTGAGGCCTGTGAAATGTGAGTTGTGCGTTACACGAGGTTTAGTTAAACTTTGATACATTCACGAGAGGATACTGTTGTTTGACAGAGATAACATTGCTTTATTGAGACGCTTCGACCGAGATTGCTAACAATAGCCATTCCTTGACATACCAATATAATAGTCAGAATATGTTCTGTAGGTGTTCAAAATAAATATTAACATCCCCATTATGGATAGTTGTTCTGTATTTCGACAGGTTCGTTGCCTTGTCCAGACAAGAGTCCTCCAGAATGTCCTATACACAACTTCCTAGATTATATTATAACTTGATCATTTACCGATTCGTTTAATGATAAATTACAAGTATTCTAATATAATATTACTTAGTTTTCTATTATAATGTTAAATGTTAGCATGTAGGAATCTTCTCGATTACTTCAAAGTTGATAGAAGCAATAGTCCCGAAGAAGTTTGAGTTATGTCGGAAAGTCAAACATTTGTGTAGTTTATAAATATCAGAATTGATATTTAAATTTAAAAGTAAAATTTATATTTGTTTCGTCTGAATTCACAATGGTGATTAAGGTGCGTTGTTAACCGTTTAAAAGTGGCTCCTTAATCTCTTTATTATTATAGTAAGAATTAAAAAGTTTAATGGTTTAAACTATTGGTTTAGTCTGAATTCACAATAGTGATTCAGGCTCGTTGTTAACTGTTTAAAAGAGGCTCTTCAAGCTCTTTATTATTATTCTAACAATTTTGATTGTTATTGGGTCTCTTCCAAACTAATTCTAATAAATAAATAATTTACTTATAGATTGTAAAATATATTCTCAAATGTACTGCGCAAGTGCAGTCTCTGCCATATATATGTTTTTAAACACTCTTAAGCTTTCCTTGTGAGACCATGTAATTTTTATTTACCACTGTTGTTTTGCCTTGAATAAATAATTCAAATTTTTCTTAAACTTTCAAATGTTCATATTTTTTGTAATATTAAATTATTTATAGTTACGTCCAGCCTCATTTATGCTATTGTGGCCGTGTCCAGATGAAGTGGTGATTGGTACAGATAAAATTGGTATTTTTTTTCAAATTTACGTTTTTTTTAATTATTATTTATTCTTACTACCAGTTCAGGGTATACGATTTAAGTACTAATTACGCTAATGGATTAGGAATTAGGAAGGTTGAATTAGAGGAAATGAACCCGCATTTGCGTGGAAGGAGAGTGGAAAACAATTTAGGAAAAACCTCCCCCAGTCTACCCGACCGAGATTCGAACCTCGATCTCCCCGTCCTCGGCAATCTGGCTCAACACGACAAGCGCGTTAGCCAACTACACCACCGAGGCAGGTTTTACGTTTTAAAATAGATAAATTATTGTAGGCGGTGTATCATAACTTGTGCAAAGTAATTTAGCCCACACGCGCGTGGCGGGCTATTCATTTCTAGAATGTTGTAGGCCCTGGTATTCAATTGTTTTGTTGAACATTTGATTAATGAACCGCTTCGTGCAGTGAACGGTCTACTGAGCGCCGCGACCTTTTAAATGTGTTTGTTATAGCTGGAAATAAAACCCCTATAAAATATCCTACAGTACAAAAGACAGGTTACAAAAGCTTTTTTATTATGTTGCTACTATTGATTGTGTTTATAAAATTTATTTTGTTTTCACAAAAGTATTTTATTACGAACAAAAAATGTTTTGCTACGGTCAACATTGATAACATGCAACTCTATTGTTATTATTGTTATTATTTTATATGTATTGATAATATCTATCAAGTGACAGCAGTAGATCACATTACTCGACGTGTGAATACTTGAAAGTAGATCTAGTATATTTTTTCTTGCTCTCAGACAAGGTTATTTTATGAAAACTTCACTGTATATTTATATTTTGATTAGAAACTAAAGTCCTTTTGTATAAACTAGTCACTGATAATTGAAACCTGTCCATTGGGGTGAAAAAACAATTGATTCTTGTGACATGGAATAAATAAACCTTTTCTACAAATCACAAACCAACAAAAAAAAACCAGTTAAATCTCACCAAAAGAGATTACCACGCTCTTCAAAGTCTTACGAAACTTTTCATTTTGGACTTTCTACATTGTATTTTTGTTTTTGTTTCCAGCGTTAACATCAAGTACCCCCCTCCTTTTTGTTCTCTAGACGACATTTTCAAAAAGAAATCATCTGAGATCGAGGTGTGGAGGAAAGGACCACGATTGACATTCAGGGAGACTTCCCTGTAACTTGTTTACAAGTAGTTCCCACGAGTCCAGTGCTTCATAGGATTTCAATCAGAGTGACTACAGGATCAGAACGCAGGCAGGAACACATTCAGAGTCTTAATATTCCGTCTCAGCCCCCGCATAACGCGTGAATCGAGTATGACTTCACAAAACGGTGCAGTTGTTGATATTATATTTTACAGAATAATAAGACCAGTACAACAATATATTAACAATTTCAGCAAAATATAAATATACTTAGTAATTTAAAATAAAAACACAAAGCTAATTCTAATTTCTCTCCTGATGGATGGATGGTCCAAGCGTTATTAGGTAACCAATTTCTTGTTTAAAAAATTGTATGACACAAATGCTCGCTTCATTTTAAGTCTATTCCATTTTGAGCAACATTTTCAAAAACAAGTCTCCAGTAAACGTCCCTTAATACTAGAGCTTGAATACAATTCCCTATTTCCCCTAGATAGATGGTTATACAACATCAAAATGACTAAATACAACAATTTCAGGAACATCGGACCGCAAGACTCGTACAAGGCATTATATAGTTTTAATAAATATACCAGAATTAGCTTAGAGAAAGCATAATAAAACCACGATGAGAAATACCATTAAAAACCCCAACTGTGCACCAGGGATATATTCTAACTAGGAAGTCGCAGTCAGCAGTGACCCAGTGCCATGTGAGTCTAACGTCATATACCACTTAGAAACAGCTTCAATATTTTTATTTATTTATATAAAATTTATCCTGAATTCTATAAAACTACTGAATTTCTACGAGTGAAAATGAAAGGGCCTATAGATTCTATCGGGAAATATATTTTCCCCTACCTTCCAGGGTTCTTTTACAAGCCACAATCGAAATAAAACCGACAACTTTTCTTCCCCTCCGAAAAAGTTGTGCTACGAATTTTTATCGCTCAAGAAAGATCCATCGATCTCGACTGGGTTTGAACCCAAGAACATCGGGTCCTGAAGTGAGCACTTTATCCCAAGATCACTGAGGTAAACAGCTTCGTTATTTACATTGTTATTATTATTATTATTATTATTATTATTGCTACAACAAATCTCTATTTCGAACTTTTCACGGTGGTTTTGTCTGGTAAAGTAAATGCCTCGCTTTTGTATTATTTTTCCTGTAGCGATGTTTATATTCCATTAAAGCTCTTTTTTAACAAACATATTCCAGATTTTTTAAAAAGCCTTAAAATATAAGTTCTCTTATTCAAAACACAAAAACAAAACAAAAAAAGGGGAGAGTATCGTTCAAACTCATTCAAATACTCACCGGTTGTTCAACTGCGCAAAGAGAAACTGAAAAGTGTGCTTAGAATTTAAATATTGTTTTACGCTGAGTGTGCTTGAGTCCATTACATGTTTTGTTTCGCCCCGAGGTCTAAAAGTCGGCAGGAAATAAACTCGCGGAGCAAACAAAATTAAACATTTAGATTCTGAGGACAGCGGAATTCTGTTAGGAGAAACTTTTAGAAATACAAACATTTTGTGATCAACATTGATATCATTTTACTATTTTATTGGTGTTATTGATATTATACATCAATAGTGACAGCTGCAGATCACACGACTTGACGTATGAATATATGAAAATAGATCTAGTAGCTTCTACAGCTGTCCTTCCTATGCACAATGGACCATAATTGTATAAATACATTGTGAATTAGGCTACTTCGGTTCAACGCCAGGGAAGACCATGGTAATACATTTTATGCGGAGTTTACAAGTCCTCTAATAGTTCCACTTGCATTCAATGGGCATCGAACCGTATTTAAAAAACTACTAGACCTAACTGTAACTAAGGCTCAAGATGGTGAAAAACCAGTGATCTATTACCACTCAGCTATGAGGGTCGAGGTAGAAAGGTCGTTAGTTTGATCCCGGTGGTGCCTACAAGAGTGAATAATTAAGCTTGTTACGATTGCATTTGACTCTCGGCAAAGTTGGAAATGTATCATTTTAAAACTAAGGGAAGAATTTACATTAAGGGGTTTTGATGTTGTGTCTTCTATATAGTAAATTTAATAGTTTAAATCGTTGATTGACAGTACACTCGTGAAAAAGTGTTTTAACACACAATGTAGTAGCTAATCCTCTTGCTAGTGCTAGTGTGGTTACGTGTGCTGTCTTAGGTTAGTTATCTTGTAAGTCATGTATCGATACAATAGTGTTTAGAAAGTATACAACATGAACTCACTTGTCTGTGTTGCCCCATGGCATGTTGACAGAGCAGTGTTTAGAAAGTTACACAACATGAACTCACTTGTCTGTGTTGCCCCACGTCATGTTGACAGAGCAGTGTTTAGAAAGTACACAACATGAACTCACTTGTGTGTGTTGCCCCACGTCATGTTGACAGAGCAGTGGTTAGAAAGTACACAACATGAACTCACTTGTGTGTGTTGCCCCACGTCATGTTGACAGAGCAGTGTTTAGAAAGTACACAACATGAACTCACTTGTCTGTGTTGCCCACGGCATGTTGACAGAGCAGTGTTTAGAAAGTACACAACATGAACTCACTTGTCTGTGTTGCCCCACGTCATGTTGACAGAGCAGTGTTTAGAAAGTATACAACATGAACTCACTTGTCTGTGTTGCCCCACGGCATGTTGACAGAGCAGTGTTTAGAAAGTACACAACATGAACTCACTTGTCTGTGTTGCCCCACGGCATGTTGACAGAGTAACTCTGGTAGAGAAGTTGATCGCCAATCAGTAGTTTGCACACTGATGAATGGCGGGTCCTGTCAGGCCTGTTATAGGGAGTGAAAGGAGCATATCTTCCCCGCGTGGCCAATCATGACCTCTGACCTCCCTCCGCAGACTGTCTCGTGGACCCACGGGGTCAGGAGATCCCAGGAACGGGATACAAACTAGCACTAGTCGAATGCCGCTAACTGGTTATTACTGGATACAGCACCACTCTATGGGGTAATAGTTTTATTTTGGTGCATTCGACGTGGCTGTTCCAAACATAGAATGTATCATAACACGACTCACGAACTAGCTTAACCTAAGAGAGCAACTTCACTCAGTTCTAGTGCCTACATACTTTGGACAGCATGTGTGATATCCTCGACACAGTCCACGATCGAACCTAGGACCCTCTTTACCTGTGAGCATCTGCGGGAAAAAGCTACACAAGGGAAGCTTTTGGTTTTACCAATTATTTATAATTTTTAACTTGAGCTTAAGTTTAGGATGAAGAGGACGCGAGAAAAGGTCAGCGCGTTTGTGTTTTTATATAGAAATATTTTTTTCCATAATAAATCAAATATTGCTCCAGTAGAAACATATCATAATTTAATTTTCTTCACACGGTCAACAGTTGTTAAATTTATCATGATAATGGCGGCATTAGATAGAAAACTTATATTAAGAAGAAAATTAGTCATTAAATTCCAGGAAAACCTCTACAGATATTCAACAACTGTTGATATCACCGTGTGAAGATAATTAAACTCTAGGTTTCTACTAAAGGAATATTTGCTTTATTATATACAAACAAAATGTTTTGCTATAGAAACTACAAAACACTTACCCTTTCTCGCGTCTCCTACACCCCACCATAAGTACCTCTTAATCGTAAATTTGAAAAATTACACCTTGGCACGGTAATCAAACCATGGGATCTTTGGGTTAGCACAACAAAGTTCTACCACTGAGCTGTCCAGGATTTGTTCAGGATCATTCTTCTTAAGACAGAGTCACCCGCCTCGGTGGCGTAGTTGGCTAACGCGATAGTCGTGTTGAGCTCGAATGCCGAGGACGGGGAGATCGAGGTTCGGGGCTTGTCTGACAGCTGGAATAGATACTAGATATAGGCCCTACTATCACGTATTCATAAATCCAGTAATGCGGTCTGCAGATGTAACTTTTGATGGATATTATCGATACCTATTAAATATAATAAGTACCCTATAGTAAAATGTTGACTGTACAAAGTTTGTATTTTTGTTACGTTTCTTATTTCCAAAATCCTTCAAAACTAATTTAAAATATAATTTTAACATTTTTCTTTAAACATATTCCATCACGTCTTATTACCCTTCCGGTTTGTACGTATTTCAATTACTCTTATGGAGCAGGGCTGAGGAAGTGTACTCGCATTTGTGTGAGGGGAGTGTGGGAAACCATTTAGGAAAAAAAAACCTCACTACACCCAGCCGTGTTTCGAACCATGGCAAAACAAATTATATGAGTCGGACATTTGGTCCGCCTGCTCACCGATGCCCGCTAAGAAAAATTAAACTAAACTCTTTCAAAAAGGTTTGGTTCTGTGTAGAATGTTGTTCTATTTTGTCACCAGTGAATCTTAAATTAATGATCTTATAGAACTTTTCTAATATATTTTTTATAAAATCAATCATTCACAATGAACTAATGTTAGCTATATAAATTAAAATATGACATTGTTTTCTCCCATAAAATACGCTATAGCTCGGAGAGGGATCTCAACCCTGGCTATTTAGCGGAGAGTATGTAATATTGTCATGTTTAAATGGTGTGAATACTAAACAATGATATGCCTATATCTGAGCATCGTAAATATATAAAATAAACTACCAGAACTATCAGAAATGAAGAGAGCTTTGGAAATGTATGAGTGTATAAGTCAGATAAATATATAGAGCATGAAAGAAGCAGCCAGACAGTTTGATTATACTTAATACATACGTTTACAATTTCCACAAGCCTGACCAAGCGTTCAATGTGTGCACCAGCCCCCCTCACCCGTTACAAACCTCTTCCAGAACAGGCCTGGAGGGTATTTCTGGTTCGCAGGACGTTTCTCAAAGATTTTAAGATAGTGTTTGCATATTTGGCTGAGGTAATAAAGAAAGTTTTATGTGATATAAACATGGACAAAATGGAACAGAATAAGTTTTATTATTGTACCGACAATCGACATTGATACGGTTTGTTGAAAGTTATAACTGCAAGGGTTAAGTCTTGACGTATGATATGATATATTTTAACATAATTTTACATACAGTATTATTATTGTATAGTGGAGTAGCCTACACTACGTCATGACCCCTGTAATGCGCGAGGTTATTTTGCTACCTTTCAAGCCTCAAGGCAAACAGAGTAACTTATACGTTGGCAGTTATTTTAATAATTATTTTAGTATTAACTTTTAAATAAAATTAAACGTGAAGTAGAAGCACAAACGCACCCCAGGGGCTCTTATTATTATTATTATTATTATTATTATTATTATTTGCCCTTAATTTCGAATGTTTTGAGAACCTCTTTGGTGCCTTGAATCAGCTTGATTAAATTATGTCGTCATGGCAACCATAACATGTTTTGACGTGAGAGTTGATAAGAGCTTTTGATCCCTTGCATATTACTTACACTACATTGTGTATGTGCTCATGTGCTATTTATAAGGGATTGAAGTAGGGAGGGATCCGCTAAAAGGGGTTGAAATTACTAATCACGGTGACGGCCAAAATTATTTTTAAGGATTTTTTTAACTATGTTTGGGGTGGGATTTAAACCTCACACCCCGTTCCTCTCGGTACGTCCCAGGTGCAAATACACGGCTAATAATGTCACAAAGGATATTTGGATCAATCATCCGTGAACGAATGCTTACATTTTCGTGGATAATAATATTATCAATTTTCCAAAATGTTCCAAATTATTGATTTAGAAATTAAGGTTTCGTTGAAAATTAGTTTCAGGAGATCACCTGAATACTTGTTGTCCCTGAATATTTGTTGTACCTGAATACTTGTGCCTGAATACTTGTTGTACTCTGAATACTTGTGCCTGAATACTTGTTGTGCCTGAATACTTGTGCCTGAATACTTGTTGTCCCTGAATATTTGTTGTACCTGAATATTTGTGCCTGAATACTTGTGCCTGAATATTTGTTGTACCTGAATACTTGTGCCTGAATACTTGTTGTACCTGAATACTTGTTGTGCCTGAATACTTGTGCCTGGATACCTGTTGTGCCTGAATACCTTTTGTGCCTGAATACCTATTGTGCCTGAATACCTGTTGAACATTGAGCATTCGATGAACATTTTTGGCAATTGTGTTTTAAAAAGGTCACTATGTAACCCTTCTGACGAATGGATATTTATTTAAACTCTATAACTTTCAGCTTGTGGCTGGTCTTACAGTTTGAGATACTTGTACTAATGAAAATATTACATAAGGTGAGCAATACAAAGATTCAAGCTCAAGCTTAAGGTTTAAAATTTAGATCTAAGAGCTTACAGTAAGTTCCCAAGAACAAAATTTGATGTTGATTTTAAAAAATATGTGTGCTCAACAAATGATCCTTGCACATTTTCCCTGAAAAGTATACACCGATTTTAAAACTTTAACTGCTGATGGTAGAACATTCCAGACCCTACCTGCTTGAGAGATGGATTATTTTTATAAGTGTTTGGTTCGATCCCTGGGTGCTTGTAGAGACGTTATATTTCATGTTTTCTAGTAATGACACCCTTTTCACCATGATATGGTTGAAGCGACATTTTGAGTTTGTTGTTTGTATTTTACCATGAAAAACCTCTCTATATAGCCAATGTTTGACAATGTTAAGGGATACCCACCAGATCCACCTTGCTCCCACAGCTGCTTCATAGCTCCCTCTAGCTCCCTCATATACACCAAACATTTAGCCACACTGTTGAATCAAAGTTCGCGCGCTCGACATTGAAAGGAAATGTTGACCCAGGCTCGGTTATATGACTATAGATCTGGACTATTAACATCTTCGCATCAAATATGAGTTGACCGGTAGTAACCAGTTGGTTGATCCAGACGTCAAGGTCATTGGGGTTAAGGGGCCGGCGATAATCCGGATTCAAACTCGCGCAAATTCAATCATTACCAGAGAAAAAGACTAAAACTTGACGTGAGATTAGAAACTAAGTAATTGCAATTCACGTTTTTGCTTGGACACTTGGAATCATTCTTTTAAATAATAATATTGCGATCTAATTTAACACTAATGAGATTAAAAAGTAATTTTTATGCATTTCCAAAATATAAATAAAATATTAATTAAAGCTTTTATTTTGATTTGGCTTACACTCCAAATAGTAAACTACCATTTTCAATATCTGGTATGTTTTCTTTAGCCAATTACTAATTTAATGGTAGTGTTTTTTTTTACGCCTATAAGACTGTGTTTGTGTATTTGGTAACATTGAACTAATATACAAACTTATACCAAATTTAGTAAGCATGTAGGCCTCCATCCAGCCCTTCACTGATACATTTAAACAAATCTTCCTTAGAATCGCCGTTACCAACCTAAAATTGAACGCTTTGCCGTTCAAAAAGTTTGGTTAAAATAAGTTGAAATTGATATTTGTTCGAAATGTTGACTAACCTTGCACACATTCATTATAATATGTAATCATTTTTTGTAAATTTGTTGTAACGTATTAAACGTGTTTTGCAATTAGCACTTGGGGATGTACTAATGAGCCCTATTCATTGTCATATTTTTGTAAACAATTCAAGGGTGAAAGAAGGCAGATTATTAATAGATTAGTTTTAGGTCTCTAACAATTAAAATAATTATATGCTAGGATTACAACTTAGTTTGAAAGTTAATTTGCTTGGTCCCATAATCATTTTGACCTTATCGAGATGTACCATTGTAGTGTTTTTAATTGCGTGCCAAACGTAATTAATTCTTAACACCAATATTATCTTTATATTTTATAGATTTATTTTTATATAAATACTGTGTATAGCTTCATGTATCAGACTTACACATACTACACGTATTATGAACTCACCTTAATAATGGTTTTTTTTAAACTTTGCGGATAAAATTAATTACTTTCGACAGAAAACTCTCTCGCCTCACAGCAGTGGCAAAGTATAGATTTGCTGCCTCACAGCACCATAAAGAAAGAAATAGTATCATTCCAAAATTATTATTCCTTTATGAGTGCGCCATATTTGTGCGATAAGCGTAAGGTCCACCTACACGAAGCGAAGGCTTGTCACGTCGGCCATTTTGTTTTGTATAACATTTATCGAACCATATAACTGGTTATAACATTACTCGAATCTAACTTTTGACCATCAGGGTTCGTTCCTGTGGCCAAGTGATTACGTATATCAGCAACAGAGCACAGTGTAGGGAGAGGGTAGCACCCTTGTTCCATTATGGGGGGGAGGGGGGACCCATACAATTTGAGCTCGGTGGTCTTGGGATAAAGTGCTCGCCTTTGATCAGATGTTCGCGAGTTCAAACACAACTGGGGTCAATGGATTTTTCTTGAGTGATAAAAATCCGTAGCACAACTTCCTTTGGAGGAGAAGTAAAGCCAACGGTACATGTCGATTGTGACGTGTAAAATAACCCTGGAAGGTAGGTGAAAATACCTTTCCCAGAAAAATTGTTAGACCCTTTCTCTCTCGCTCATAGAAATTATCGTGTGCTGATATAATATGTCGGTTTAGAAAGCTCACGTTCAATAACTCAAATACGTGAAAAAATGATAAAGGCATCGGAGTACTTTCAATACTTTCTATTTACCTGGATGAAACATCCACCGCGACCCACTCGCCGCGTTTTTACCCAAAGTGTCGTCTTATGGCTGTAGCTCGGTGTTTAGAAAGAAGTGCACTTTAAAAATCCTAAACCAAGGTTTATTATTATATAACCTCTAGATCCTCAAAGAGAAACACGACAAAACAAAGATGGCTGTCATGACGCAACTTCCCTTGCAAGCTGCAACTACCTTGTCGAATAGAAAGGAGGGGGGAATTTTTACCATCGCTGGGCAAGTGAGGAGAGGTTATGTTGACTGTTGGTAACAGATTTATGAGAGCGGTGAGTAGGGGAATTGGGGGAGTCAATTTGTGCGACTTGAGAGCGAGTTCCGGGGTAGTTTGACATCCAATTATGAGGTGACTTCCCCACGTCCAAAAATCTAACGATCTGGAGACATAAATACATAACAATGTAACGTTATAGATGGCCAGTATTTCATTGTTGACAGACAAATCACGGTCTATTAAACGCTCACGAACGAAAGAATGCAGTTCAAACGTGTTGCTTGAGATGTGCTGAAATCAGTTAGAGCTCATCCTCATCTCTGGGGGGTAGGGTTTCAATCCTAGAAGACTCTGGTTCAGGCACCAATAATGCCAAAAATAATGTAATATTCGTGTTAAAGGAAAATATTCCAGCTACTCTGATTCCTGGTGCTAGTGTTGGGTGTGTTTTTATTTTTGAAAAATGTTATACTGCTTGCCTGGCTGTCAGTATTTTGTTTTATAAAGGTGTAGGAATGAGTAAGGTTGAATTTAGAGGAGGTGTACCCGCATTTGCGTTAGGTAGAAATCCGCTAAATAAAAATCCTTTTCAGTAGACCTTACTGGTATTCAAACCCCAGCGATCCAGTCTATTGCGAGAGTGACACCTTGAATCATTTGACCACCGAAATGGGTTGGCTGTTTAGTGTTAAGCGTTGTTGTACTAAGTTAAATTAGTTGTACTGACATGAGCTTGTACTAAATAATTGTATGTTTAAATATCCAACGATAAATAGCCTAGACTTAGCGAAGAAAGTTTTCCGCAGTGGTGGCTTGTGACCTATTAGAAGGGACGCGGTACCTAAATACTATTATAAATAAACATAAACCCATCAAATAGTTGAAGCGGGTTTGGGGGAGGGGAAGGGGGTAATATACTAGCGAGTATTAGGCCAACTTTAAAACTAACTGAATTTTATTATTGGTGATAAACTTAAAATATAGCCCAATCAAATAATGACAATTTAACAGCAACATTTCTAGATGATTGAATCCCGGGGGAACATATCTGGTGTACAGCAGACCCGACACTAGTCACACATTCAACCACTGAGCGGTGTAGTCGACACGTGAATGTGAGAAAATAACTGTTATCATTGTTATCAATAATAATAATAATACTTAGCACTACGTCTAGGTTGGGAAGGATGAATATAGAGGAAGTGAACCCGTATTTGTGTGGAGGGAGAGTGGAAAAACATTTAGAACCCCTCCCTCCCAAGTTCACCCGACTGAGATTTGAACCTCGATCTCCCCGTCCTCAGCAGTTTAGCTCAAATTGTAGAGGTAACAAATAGAGCCTATTATACTTCAAAATATAGTGTGACGAGTGGGTCATAAGAGGGGGGTAGGGGTAGAGAGGAAACACGGAGAATAGGGGGAGGGGGGGAGATAAATGTATGGATAACTTTAAAATTATTTTAGCTAACTTATTGATGATAAAAAAATTGAAGTATGGTTTATGAACATAACGGGTCTTCAAAGGCTCATATTAATTTGTTTCTTTACTACTCATTTTTAGTACCGCGTCATACTACCCGTTAGGGCTATACGCTTATGTGCTAATTACGCTAATGAGTTAGGGATAAGGAAAGTTGAATATACAGGAATTACACCCGAATTTGTGTGGAGAGTGAGTGGAAAACCATTTAGGAAAACCTCCCTCTGTTCACCCAAACGGGATCGAACCCCGGTTTTCTTTTCATCGGCAGTCTAGTCTATTGCGAGATTATCACGTTAGTCAGAAAAAAACTTTGGGAAAATTTTGCGCCTCACATTTCTCTACCTGTCCCCTGTCAATTCACGTCGCACGGAATGAGTGATAGGTAACGACCGTGAGATAGTGAAACGGGAGTCTAGGTTTGAACACGACAGTGTGACGTGTCTAAATACGTTAACCACGTATTCGATCTATTTTTATAACTGTAAGAATGTTACGTGGCAGTGGTATTCATAAAACATAGTCCTTGCCCATGACATCAAGTCAGTGATAACTGTGACCCTTAGAGGTCAAGAGATGGAGGCACGCGTCTCTTATCTCGTCACAAGAGAAACTGTTACAACGTCTTACAACTTGTCGGAAACAGTCACACTACTTGAATCAAAATAAAACATTCTAATAGCGTAAATAAGAATGTGGCAGACAATCGCAAACAATTTGAATTATCAAACATTCTAATAGTTTAATGTAGTTGTGAATCGTTCCCCGGTCGATATGACTCACATTTAAAAGTATTATCTGAAACTGTCTCCATGATTTCTAAAAGTGTTTAAAAGTGACGGTGTTCACGCGGTATGAATGAAATTCTCATCTAGTCTGATTTACCGGTGCAGGGGAGTTTGGGGTAAGAATCTCTGTTGGTTGTACTGAGGGTTTGTTTTCTCTAATTAGTTGCCCGGTCTTCCACCACACAAATGCGGGTACACTTCTATATATTAAACCTTCCTCACTCCTGACACAATAGTATATTTTTTATATAATACGCGTAAAGCCCGAACGGGTTGAGATACGTGGTGGGAAAAATAAAATAATAAATAAAAGAACAAGAACATACTAATCATATAAACAAATAACAGCAACAAAATAATTAACTTCTAAGACACATTAATATTTATATATACAATATATATTAGCACTGCGTCTTACTACCCGTTCGGGTTATACGCATTTACGCTAATGTGTAATGGTAGGGTGATTGTGAGATGAAATGGAGGACCTACAGTTTAACGTGGGATCCGAACCCCAGTGGAGGCCTGGCATTCCTCACATTCACAAGTTGTGATTTATACAGTCTTGTCAGAGGGGAAGCGAGGGTTTAGCAATCAGATAAATCTGTGCTGGGACCGAGGGTTGAACCCCGGACCCCAGCACAGAAGTCTGAAACCTTACCCCTAAACCACCAGGTCAACCCATATATCATCTCTTCACGTACTTTCTATTTTCGTCTTTTTTTGTTGTTCGTATAAATAATGTGATAATTTATAAATGAATGTGTTTCTTCTTTACAGATTCAGACAAGTTGTTTTTGTTTTTGTATTGTTGGTATTATTATTCTTGTATAGCTATTTATTACTATAATATTAAATGTTCGAGGGGAAAGTACAACCAAACAAATAAACTTTTCGACTTGGTTTTTCATCAACGTAGATAGTTGGGGTCAGTATCTGGTGACAGCTTGGAGAAGTGTCATGGCAGCGAGGGCTGGTACGAGTGTAGTGTCGTGTGCTGTGAGAGGGGGGAGAGCCACGCGCCTCTGGTCACATCACAGCTAGATGTGGGCAAGAGAGGAAGAGGTTATCTAGGGGCAAACTGCCAACACCAGCCTGGCACATATAACATCACCATTGCGTAGTTAACACGCTTCCAACACACTCTTACTACCAAGGACATCTCTACACTCCGCCGCAAGAATAATTACCATAATAATAACAATAATATTTAGATTTTTGAAAAACATAATGAAAAGTAGTAAGGAAACAACTTCTTAAATGTAATAATAGAATTCAATGTGGAAAAGATTTTGAAATTTGGAGTTTAGTGTAAGATAAGAATAGAATTCAATTTATTCAATTTATATTCAACCTAACTTCTTACTTCTCTTCTCAATATTTTGCTAATTTATAAACTTCTATTTATTCTAACCTAAATTAAATCCGTCTATTTCTGCCTTAACTTCACATTTGACTTAAACTCATAAGTTTATATTTTAAGTATTTTAATATGTTATCTATATATGTGACATATATTATTTTGATAAGTTCTTAACTCTTTTGATATGATGATGGAAATATAGTGAAGTTCCCAAATTGTCAATTCATTCTAATTTATGTTACTTAATCCAGTGTGTTTTATATCTTATATACTAGTTGATATTTGGACTTTATACTAAACTCCAAATTTCATAATCTTTTCCACATTGAATTCTATTATTACATTTAATAATATTTAGAGTCTACGTTTACATTCTGGTGCCAGAATTGGCTATCAATGAAAACATGGACAAGGGGATTGAATACATTGTGAGTGAATGTTACTCATCTCTCAGGAATTATCACGTGTCAGTTTGTGATACTATCAACGGCCGATTGTACTAGAAGGTTTGCCAAAAAGAGGTAGGAGGGACAGAAAGTTGTAGGGGCCTGTTAAAACCCCCTTATCATGAACCCCCTAAATTACACCAATGATACACGTCGATAAAGTTAAAATTCACTTTGTCAAGACATTAAATGAAAAAATAATCTTGAGTGGCAAGTTATCATCTTTAAATTAATTATCTCTGCTTCATTTACATCAGCGATTGCCTTGATTAATAGAGTTGGCCAAGCTACTGCGTGTTGGCTACGACATATTATTTTTGGCACCATAAAACTGCTCGACAAGTTATACAAAATTATTTGGAAGGCTGGGTGGGTCAAGTGGCCGACACGACTTGGACCAACTGCTAGACAAGCTCGAGTATAGAGTACAAAGTGATAGACAACCAAGCGGCCGACACGAGAGGACAAATCTGTAAAAAGACCAACTGCTAGACACCCAGAACCGACATGGACCAAGTGATCGGCACGAGCTGGACCATGTGATAGTCAAGCTCCCATATAAGAGGACAAAGTGATTGACAACCTAGCGGCTGATACGAGAGGACAGACATCGAGATGAATCCACTTAAGAGTGGCTCATGTGACAGACAAGTTATTTCAAAACTAACAAAGTTATAACATGGTGGTAGTGGTTGGAATGACAGTTCTGGACCCCTTTCTCCCATAAGGTTAACATTCATCAAGGTGACCTGGTGGTCTAGCGGTAAGGTGTCAGACTTATGTACTGGGGGTCCGGGGTTCAATCCTCGGTCCCAGCACAGATGTATCTGATTGCCAAACCCTTCATTCACCTCTGACAATACGTGTATTAACCACAACTGGTGAATGTGTGGAATGCTAGGCCTCCACCGTGGTTCGGATCTTGCGTTAAACTGTAGGTCCTCCATTTCATTTCGCAATCACCCTACTATTTCACATTAGCGTAAGTGCGTATAAGCCGAACAGGTAGTAAGACGCGGTGCTAATAATAATAATAATAATAATAATAATAATAATATTGATCCACCACATTGAATGGGGTGGATCACTTTTTCCTCTAACCTAACCTTAACAGGCTCTTAATTACACAAAAGTACCTTTGTCCCTGTATTTGTCGTTCTGCCCCTTGCAGCGCCCCTCCTTGCACCCCCCTCTTCCCTTGAGTCTAGATTCCAGCCTCTATCCCGTACTCTACTCGCAGCCTTCATCCCTTTCTCTTACCATGCCCGCCAATCGCTCCTCTCCCCTCCTCCCATTCTCCTACCACCCAGCCTTGATCTGCACAACTTCCATTTTCCATCCTGTACAATTTCTTGTATCCATTCTGAGCAAAAGGTAGTCTGGCTCGATCATGACCGTGTTGATTCCATCCAGCTCCAATCCTTCCTCTTACCAACCACCCCACTTACCAGCCAGTCATTAAAACTTGACAGATTAGACTTTGTGCCTTAAACGATGTATCCATCATCTTACCACCCGCTCCTTCATACCTGACAGCTTATATCTTGTACTCCAAACGATGTATCCATCATCTTACCACCCGCTTCTTGATACCTGACGGCTTAGATCTTGTACCTTAAACGATATGTCCTTCCTTCTTACCACCCATCCTTCAAAATATTCTGAAACGGTTTGAAACGGTACTAAATAATTATGCATCATTCTCCACCCGATAACTTAAACATCAAGACCATTCATCGGGGTTCGATCCCAGTCGGTTGACTGAAGGTGGATTTTCATAAATGGTTTTCCACTCTCACTCCACAGAAAATCAGGTTCAGTTCCTATAAATTCAACCTTACTCATCCTTAAACACATTAACGTAATTAGTATATAGGCGTATAACGTGAACGGGTAGTAATTCTCTAGTAGGTATAACGCGGTGCTAAAAATTAAAAAATATGTAACACTAAATATAGAGGCTAGATATTAAAATTATCTCTTTGAAAAACAATAAAAATACTTTTTACTGTCACTTATTATTATTATTAGCACCGCGTCTTACTAACAGTTCGGGTCATACGCACTTACTCTAATGTGTAATGGTAGGGTGAGTGTGAGATGAAATGAAGGACCTACAGTTTAACGTGGGATCAGAACCACGGTGTTGGCCTGGCATTCCCCACATTTTGTCACTTATTGCCGGTTGCTAATTTTACTTAATATTTTAAAACTGTTTTCAAATTTCAAGTTTTAATAAAGGCCACTTAGGAGTGTTTATCCAATGGTTTTCAGCTCTTTCTTCATGGAAAAGCGGGTATAATTTCTCTAAATTATACCATCCTCACCTCTAATATATTAATATAAAAATAAGATAGTTCATACGTGTGGACCAGAGCGCACTGTTCTTTAATGTTACAGCCAGCGTTTCAGAATTAATTGCGACTATTCAATTCGCGATATTCTTTTATAAGATCATCATTAGTTCGAGTTATTTTCACCTACATTTTTACTTTATCAAACCCTACAAAAATATGTCAAGAAGTGTGTGGTTAAACTGTTGGGTTGGGGGGAAAAATTATTTGAGTGTATACAAGGACAATCGTGTATTGAATTAAATGTTCTGTCACTTAGTCCCCTCTTAACTGGACAATATCAAAGTTTGTCGAGCAGTTGGTCCTCTCGTGTTGACCGCTTGGTTGTCTATCACTTTGTACTCCTATACATGAGCTTGTTTAGTAGTTGGTCCAAGTCGTGTCGGCCACTTGACCCACCCTAGCCTTCCAAATAATTGTTTTCATTTTGTCTACCGGTTGGCTGTCTATCACATGGTCCAGCTCGTGTCGATCACTTGGTCCACGTCGTTTCTTCGTGTCAAGCAGTTTGCTGTCTACCACTTTTTCCTCTCGTGTCGGCCACTTTGTTGTCTATCACTTTGCCTGCTCCCATTATTTATGTACCTTGCAAAGCAACGAATACAAAATCATCAACTGTTTCCATCATTGGGACGGGCCAGTTTAATAACATTGCTCCACCTATCTCCATCCTTCCACCATGTTTCTTCCTTTAATTTATTCCATTATTCCCCTCTCACTTGCACACTTACTGTTATTCCTCTACTATCTCATTTACTCCCTGTACCGTCACTCTTTCCCGGATAACTTCATTCCTAATCTTGTTTCTCTTGGTGACAGCTACAGTGGAATTATCACTTCTTTGGTTTTACATGACAGCTAGAAGAAGCTAGCAGATGGTATCAGTAATGCCAACATTGTCTGAAAGTAACTTTTGTCAAAATATCAGGAAATAATAATTATTTACTAATTGCTACTATTATTATCACTAAAAATATTATCAATCACTTTTAACAATACTTCCCCAAAGATTACAGTATAATTTTATTTTTCATAATCAAATTTAAGAAAAAAATTCTAATAATTTCAACCTAGTTTTTCTTTTAACTCTTGTGGCAATTGCAGGTTAAATAGAGCGTGAAATTTTACATTTAATGGTATTATATTAAGTTATTAATATTTTTATAACTGCCCTCGCAAATCTTTAACATAAATAAATGGTTTTTGATAATAAATAGGAAAAAACATAAAAAATGTTTGTGAAATAATATAAAGTTTAAATTTTGTAAGCACGAGTATTAATACAACTCGCCGTCCAACCTGAAACAAGTTCCACTACATCATCAACTGGAAGCATAACTTTTATCCAGTGGCCCTGTTTGTTTTCAGCATATAGGGCCATTTTTAACGTTCTCTTGCTTTTAATAATCAAATAGAATTAAACAGAAAAATAAAACGTCAATACTAAGCAACCAACCAAACGGTTATTCTCATAACAAAAATCTAACAATTTAAATATACAATATAACAGTGGATCATCGTATAAAATACAGTTAATAAAACCACGTGCGTGAGTGTGAGTCAACAAGTTGAAGAACAAAATATTTTATAGTTGAGTACTATTGATTTGTATTAAGAGTGTCTATGCTACCCGCTTATAATTTTACTACAAATTTTAATAGTACAGTGTTTTTTTAATATTAATTCGACTACTTAGTAATGTGTGTGTTCTTATGTGAATATTATTTCGATGTGTGAGCGTGCTGTCCTCATAAAAATAAACGGGTTTTTATTGATCTTTGAATAATTATTTATCTAATATAACATTAAAGCGTGTGATAAAAAAAAGAGTGTTTCTCAGTGATCGATATACATTATTTGAAAATTTAAGTGTATTAAGACTATTAAATAAATATTTTAACCCCAAGACTGTGTTGTGTTGCCCTCTAGGCTAAACCTAGAGTTTTAAAATGTTTATAGTATTCAAAAAAAATCTGTGAAGTGTAATAAAAATTACTTGCGAGTCTTTCTCCAGTGTTGATTAAATAAATACCAGGCTAAGACTTCAAGTTATAAGTTATTGTATTTTTATTAGATACTTTGTTACGACTGTTTAAGAGGAGTGAATCTAAAATAGATTTTTGTTAATTAAGATAGCTTTTGATTTGTCATTGTCATTTATTTTATAGGCCTAAACATATTTTATAGGATATTGTTTGTTAAATTATTTAAAGTCATTGTAAATAGGCCTACATTTTAAAACAATATGTAATATAACAGATTGTAAAGGCGAGCATAAACCTGAGTTTGTGTGAAACTTAAGTTATTAATCTGTCTTTTTTTCCCCCGAGCATGAGTTTGACCAAACCCAGGGAAACACCTATGGAGGAGGGGAAAACTGTTCCAGGAAAAAGAGAGAGACATGCACACATCAGAGACAAAGAGGACAGCATCAACGTTGCAGCTGTAACTAGACACGAGATGATGGACGACTTCGATTCATTCAACGTGGCAGAAAAAACAGCAAGATACTTGAGACTCGGTGTTTACACTGTGAGACGGTGAGGAAAAAAAAAAGTTTTATTTACATAATTACAAGCTACATATCTATCAGAAAGAAACAGCCGAGGCCTGGAGTATCTGTAGAAACTCTTGATGATTTTACCATGGCTGTACATTCTAATGTTTCAGTTGGAGTAAGAATATCAACCATTGCGAGAGACTTATCAAGGAAGATTGGGACCGGGAGATGAAAATGGATGCAAGTGAGACCCACCCACCTATAATCCTTAACCTGGATGAAGACAATGAAGAGGACGATGACGAATATGACGATGTAGAAGAAGTTCTTGCGACCCCGTTGGAAAACACTTGACTGAACCAAGATAAGGCTTAGATTTTATAAATAACACTAAAATTATTAAATTCTTCAAAAAAGTTGTAACAAGAACATTTTCTTTACTTTATTAAGCTTCTTTGGGAGATGTTATCCCACAAATTCAATTTTATGGCATAGTTACAACACTGTAGACCTTTAAACTTTGTTTTTGTAACTAATTTGTTGTATCCAAGTTTTGTTACTAAATTTTAATATGTTTTATGTGTATTTAGATTTTAGACTTATCGTTAACCCATATTTTTATTCTATTGAAGATATATGAATTTATTGAAAATTTTTATTGGTGACAATTTTTTTCTCGTTAAAAGCCAAATATAATCAAATTTTAATATTAAAAGTCACTTAATTTATCAACCAATTTTAAAGCTATATATTTCTTTAAATTGAAAATCTAAATATTTTGCAATACCAGAGTTTTATATCTAAGGGCCAGTTTCATAGTCAAATTTAGTACGCCTCAATGGCGGCGCTACACTAAATACAAGACGACACCTACCAAAACTCGAATGGAATGGGCCGTTCTTACATAGGAAACTGGCCCATTCCATTCTGATTTAGGTAGGTGTCGTCATGTACTTAGTGTAGTGCCGCCCTTGAGGCGTACTAAATTTGACTATGAAACTGGCCCTTAGTCTTCATCAATATCTACGTTAACAACATAATTTATAGTAAATATATAATATTAAACAAAATACATAATACCTTATCTCAAACTCACAACCAAAACCAAGCGCCCACAATTATAGCTTCAAATTTTATCCTATATAATTCAATTTATCAAAACTAAAACAAATACTTAATTTACATTCCAATTTTAAAACTATCTAATTCATTCAATTTAAAAGCTACATATATATTTTGTTATAGCTATTCCTGAGTTTTCTATCTAAGTTTAACTTTATTACCACTCCTTACTTTAAACTACTTTATAATGTTTTCTGATACGTATTATTATTATTATTATTATTATTATTATTATTATTATTAGCACCACTTCTTACTACCCGTTCGGGTTATACACACTTACGCTAATGTGTAATGGTAGGGTGAGTGTTAGATGAAATGGAGGACCTACAGTTTAGCATGGGATTCGAACCACGGTGGAGGCCTGACATTCCACAAATTAACAATTTGTGATTAATAAACGTCTTATCAGAGGTGAAGAAAGGGTTTGGCAATCAGATTGATCTGTGCTGGGACCGAGGAATGAACCCTGAAGCCCCAGCACAGAAGTCTGATACCTTACGTCTAGACCGCCAGGTCACCAATATGTTTTAATACTGTTGAAAAGGTTTATGACTTTTTTTTTCTATTTGTAGTAATATACATTCAGATTTTTCACATTTATAGGGTTGTTAATAATACTAATATTAACAACAACAAAAGTTGGAAGACATTTTTTTTATTAAAAATTATTTATTTACTACAGTAGACACTAATATGGGATTAAATACTAAATTTAAAAAAATATGTATTCTTGAAAAAAATTAATAATTAATATTAGGCTATCAACCTATCAAGGTCAACAATACATATAAAATAAATAAAACAGTCATATAGGTTTATTGTATAGACCTAAAATGTAACTGTCAGAAGTGATAGCTGCTAAACACGTGTTTTTGCAGATTATATGCTTTGGCATAGGAATACATAATTTGGTCTAGTTACTTTTCAGAGCTGTCAACTGTCAGTCAGCACCAAAGAAGCCGTGTGGGAGATATAGCATACTCTGCTTGTCTCTCTTACATTAAATGTTCAAGTTTCTGCTACATGTGTGACAATTGGTACAAAGTACACCCTGTACAACACTTTCTTACACTTCAAGGACACTTCTCTTATCCAGAGCAGGTCTCTTACACACCTATAGAACAACTCTACTTGCTGTCCTCTTCTCATTATATCTTCTTTACATTCACCTTTCTCTGCCGTAAGGGGGGCGCCAAACGGGCTGTGTGGCAAAAGCCTCTTGGGCCGCAAAAAAAAAAAAAAAAGGATTTTAGATTTCTTATTTGAACGAAAACAAAAATGCTTAGGAAAATAATTCATTGAAAGAGAACAGACATGTTTTATTTTCTGTGAAAAATTGTAACTTAAACCTTGAAAAGGTTAAAGAAGCTTTAGCGGAAATTCATTTGAGAAAGGACGAGATTATAAAGCACCAGGGTGTTCAGATCTTTGATGAGAAGCCCCTAGCCTCTTTTGTACCATGTGTAGCTCATTCACTCAATTTAGTAGGTGTTCACGCCGCTTGTACGGTAGTAGAGGCCGAAACATACCTCGGTACACTCCATCTTCTCTATTTGTTCATTGTGACATAAGCTTCAAAGTGAGAATTTCTCCAGACTTATGTGAAAACCACACCGCAATCGCAAACACAAACCAGATGGTCAACTAAAATTGAAACTGTGCGGGGTGTTTTCTTCCAACCATGGTGATTCAAACTTATAAACCAAATATGGAACCAAAACTCCTTTGAAGGACCTGTCAACATTTTGAGTCCATTGTGTTTACCTGTTTCTGGTACTGAGTTTTGAGTCATTTTGACCATGTCAACGAATTACTTCAAAGAGAGGATATAACATTTGATTTGTCTGTAAAGCACATCCACGGACTCGTCAAACTTTAGGATCCTCTCTAGATACTGGTGCAACAGATGCAATCAATGGAGCCAGAAAAAAGGCAAAAACACTCTTGTTGAACCCGTGAAGCTCAAGTAAAAAAAATAAATAATTTTGTATCATATTTTTTGTTCAAGGATTTCAAGCCCTAATTTTTTATTTTAAGAATTTATTTGTTTTTATTTTTACAATTACAAACAAGATCAAATCAAAATAAACATCGATGCTAAACCAAATCTAAAAACAGGCCATTTTTTAAATGTACAAGTTAAAAAAGTTAGATGAATAGCAGCTTGGCCAAAGGTGGGGGAGGGGCGAAAGGGGTGGTGCTATTTTGGGGTTTTGCCCCACCAAAAAAAACTCTTCTTTCGGCTCTGACTTCCTCCTCCTATACTTGTAGTTCCTTTACTTCCTCTTCCTTTTCCCCTTATACTGTCAAGTCATTAGCAAACATCATGTCTTTCATTCTCTCCTCCCCGGGTTTTCCCACCACTTTGTTCATGACCATTTCCATTATCATTTCAAACAGTAATGGTGAAAGGGAACTCCCCTGCGTCACTCGATGTTTTATGTGGAACCACTGCGTCCTCCAACTCTCCGTCTTAACACAACTCCTGTTATCCTAATACATGCTTTTCACTCTCATTACCACTCCTATTTCCACTTCTGCCTCCTCCATCACTTTCCACACTCCAAACTTTATTTCTATCCACGCTATCAGATGCCTTCTCCACATCCCTAATACTGTTACCAAGACATTCCCATATTCATACCTTCATATCAGCTGTCGTATGGTAAAGATATGTCTATTGTAGACCTCTGTTCCCTAAATCCATGCTGTTCCTCTCTCCACCGCCCTTTCATGTTATTTCTTTTTCTCTTTTCCAGTATTTTCTCATATATTTTTGAACAGTGGAGCATCAGCGTTACAGAAACAAATATCATAAATGGTTAACTTATATACTTGTATATACATTCAAATCCTTAAATATGTATTATTAGACACAACTAAATACTATGAGAGGTGTGGAATTAAAAATACAATATATTTAAAAATTAAATTCTTGCACACACACTTCAGCGCAGCTCTTCTTTATTCTCGCTCAGTGTTCTTACGTCAATTAAATAAGTTCTACTGCTCAAAGTTTTTCTGCAACCCACAAAAATATCAGACAATATCTACATGTCTATAGAAATATAATTTGACTCTCCCTTCCCCGTTGCAAAGATGTAGAAAAATTGTGTTATTGGGAAGGGGGTCTAGATCCCTCTTGAATTTGATGCACCCCCCAACCCCCGGGGTCATATATAACACGTATACAAACTTTTATTGATTAAAGGTATGATAAGATTTTCTAGAAATACCCCAGCAAGGAAAATTAGTACTCCACGCCCTTGCCCATTTGAGCATATTATTGGAAGGGGGGATGTACCTTCTTCGTAATTAACAATAACCTTTAGTATTTGGATGGTATTCAAGGAATTACATCTTTAGAGCTACTTTATATGGATACATATTAAAGACAACATAATTTGAAAACTACAGCTTGCAATGTGTTCTGAGTAACTTTAGTCTCCGATTTGTTTTAGTTTGAAACCACCATAGTAATGCTAGCTGATGCTATTCACCCTCCTTATCCTGGTACAAAGAGCGAGTTTTGTCGGTGTCGAGTCGTGTTGCAAACTTTCAGGTGAAGAAGAAATCTCGCTCGCAACTTCTCCCATTGGCTTCGTTTGGAAGATATCGCCCTACTAGTATCGTCGTTATCCACCCGTGTGGTAGATAGCGCGCAGGATGGAAACAATTAACACTCGCGGGTTAAATGGCCCAATCTTCCTTCGACGTCCGCTTGGAAGTTTGTCAACATTTGTGTTTCTTGTGAGTTTAATGTTTTATTGCGATTTTGTGACATTCGTAAGACAGGGATTTTGTGTAAACTTTTCAACTAATTCTATTTTTAAACTACCGTAACAGAAATACCCACATCGTTGGTCACGTGGATTAAACGTCAGTCTCGTCAAGTCTGATTTGCCAGTTAAGGTTCTTATACCAGTTGGCCGATTTTTCCCCCTTCCGAAAATCCCTCCAATTAAATAGGGGTACACTTATTCTAAATTCAATCTCGTACATCTATATCCTGTTGGCGTGATTATATTCAAGTTAGCCAATAAATAAGCAACGTTTTAGTTATTTAATTACAATGACTCAGTAATCGGCCTCTTTTAAAATCTCATTTTACCAAGTGACTGTTAGGTTGATTGCACGTCTAGTAAGGCCAGCCTTGACTCGTAACACCAAATTTGGGGTTTATTTAAAGGTGGGATGGAAATTATCCCGAACTAGGGGCCTTTATTTTACAGTTTATTTGAACAAAATAACATTTTATCCAAAACAAGTATAATATTGCTTCATCAGATCCGTTTATTTTAATTGTCTGCTAATCTTAATCTCAACAGTTGTTTGAGAGATGTTGATATCGCGCAATTTGTCCGGGTTCTTTTTACTCTTGGGACGAGTCTAGTCGAATTGCACGATACCCACAACAGATTTAAACGGTTTAGTTAATCTTGTTTCTGGGTTAAAAACTACTGTTGGGATTGTTCATAGCAGGAAATAAACAAACACAATACTACTTTTCCACACTTTTATTGAAGAATTGGCGACATACGGAATTAAATCTTGAAATACAATCATTTGAAATAACTTCTTCACGTGAATTATCTTTACTGGCGAGCCTGTTTTAATTATATTAAATACTAAGTGATATTTGATAAGAAAGTAAATGGCTGATAGAAAGAACACATACATAAAACTGTTTTACAAGTGTTTAAAAGTTATATTACATTTTCAATACGGCTCAATTTAAAACTAGACAATGAACTCAATTAAATTTGGTAGCTCTTCAAAAACAATGTATTTAAAAATTATATTTAGACCATTTAGTTATATATTATGTATATTTTTCTGTGCATAAAAATTAGTTTTTAAATTGATTTATAGCTTGGGTGTATTTACTACATTTAAAATAAACCGTTTGAAATTAATATAATCAATTAAAACTGCTTCCATTTTGCAGAGCTAACAATATTGGAATAATAACGGGTTTTTTTTAGGAACGTACATTTAATTATTAATGGTTAAAATTTAGACTAACATGCATCTTACCATGCCATCACTCGATAATATAAACGTGAGGATAAATTTTAAATTATGTATAAATATAATTTTCATCTGTTAAAATGTTCACCAATTAATTAAATACACAAAGAAATGGACAATACAATCAAAAATACGAATTGGACCATAATTGAATTATTAACATATTAATATAATATTATATATAGTGGTCCTGTAACATTTTGGTTTATATTTCAGTACAACATCCAAGAATTCAAGTTATTACTCTATATTGCATTTATTTATGTACAGTCCTTTCAAAAAATATTCACTCTCCTGAAAGGAGGAGCCCCCAATAAACTTCAGGGTGCTTCAGACAAATTAAAACTTTGTAAATATGGTTAAAGTACACCGATTGGGGCCTGCCCAATAGTCTCATTAACTTCACAGTCCCCAGTAATAAAACTTCACACTTGAATTAAGCTCTAGGTGTGATATTTACAAACAACCCCGATACATACATTAGCGCGTATTACGAGGAGGGAAATGTTTTCCGGGCGTTTAGTAGGACCTAGCAGTGGAAACAAAATACTCCACGTGTAAACATGTACACACATTAGCTGATATTTTATTTATAATTTTAATGCGTATTAGGACGTGAAGATTTGGTTTGGTAAACTGTGTTTGGACCAAGGAGAATTAATTACCCTCCATCTTTTTATTTTACGACCGGAAGAATAAAAAAATATATAAAAATTGAAGACATTGATTGTGTTAGATAAAATATTAATCAACAAAATATTATTTAAATTGATAAAATAAATCGGCTATTAATTTCAGTGTTAATATTTATAGACAAAAACGGAAATTTATCTGAAGTTGGAAAAAAATTGATTAGATTACCAGATAATGTGTGGAGATGCGTCAAATATGTATTAGTTACGTACTTACTGGATAGCACTAGGAACTCGAAAGTTCACTCACGCACTTACAAACGAACGCTACCTAACTCTCTTGAACTAGCTCTCTATCCATCCCACAGTTTCTCTTCAGGTCCATTCTAATGTTATCCTCCCATCTGCGTTTAGGTTTTCCCATTGGGTTTAACTTTCAGTACCCTAAACAAGGTTCTGGATTCTTCCATTCGTACTGCATGTCCTGCCCACCGTAATCTACGAGACTTTGATCATCCCAACAATGTCTTGCGATGAGTACAGGATATGCAATTTATTGATTTTTTAATTTAGTCTACCCTTACAACAGAAAAGGTTATTTTATGTTTTACTTTTATTGTTGTGTCCAAACATATTTATAATCTCAAAACAGATATATTATACAATTCGTTTGTTATATTTAATAATAATTACAAGAAAAACACAATTTTGAAGATAGGATACAAAGGCACAGACACTAGTTCAAAGAGAAAGTACTCACATGCAAGGACAAGAAAAATATCTTTATGGCAAGGCTTGAAATTATTTCACAAAGGCTCCTTCAACGAGATACACATAATGACGTCACTAAAGGCATGGGTTGCATTACATGCTAGTCTTGTTTACTGTATATTGATTGATGAATGGTCTAGGATAGTATTTTTGGTAATAGTAATAATAATATGATTTTATTGGGTTCGCTACATTGTCAAATAAAAATGATCATAGTATGTAACATATAAGTCATTATGTGTATATAGTTGAAGGAGCCAAAGTGAAGTAATTTCAGGCCCTGCCCCAGAGATATTTGTCCTGTACTAGGCATGCGTGTACTTTCTCTTTTCACTAATGCTTGTGACTTTGTATACTATCTTAAAAATTGTGATCTTATATGTACGTTTTGTGTTCGCCATCTTAAATATAAACCAGTTATTTTCTCCTTGGAATTTCCTTCAAATAGTTTATATTTAATTTGGTTCTAATCTGTGTGGGAGGTAAGGGGAACATTCTATTTACATAGCTAATTATATAATATTCTCCATTCTTGTTGTAGGTATTATTGTAATAATGGCCACGTTTACAACATTCACTAATTAAGAGAGACAGTCAATATTTACAAATATCACAGAAAGTTGTTGCAGTTTTAGACAGGAATCAAGGATTAGTGGGTTTATAAATCCTTTGCATGCGACCGAGCCCACTTTGGATCAATTTCACATTTTAGCAAACAATATTTGAATCCTTTATGAAAATCCTACACTCTAAGAGAAAAAAAAAGCAATGAACGAGCTCAGATATAATAAATCAATTTTGATCTGTGGCCTTAAAGCAGCCATACTCAAACTATTTTTTTCTCGGCCCACATACATATAGTCTGATTTTGATACGAAGAACAGTAGAAGTTGGTAACTAAAGTTACTAAAACAAGTTTAATATATTCATACATCAAATCATGTGATCTGCAGCTGTCACTTTTGATAGATATTATTAATACCTATAAAATCACACAAATAAAAAAAGTAAAATGTTATTAAAATCGGTCGCAAAGAAATAAATTTGAATTTTCTTTACTGTTCTTTCAACCAAAATCGGGGTATATGTTTGCTACGTTACGCAAACCGCAACATAGTATACTGCACCTCATATTATAATAATGTAAGAATAAAACTCAAATTCTAAATTTATCCAAGCATTTATTTAAAAATGAGTGTGATTTTTTATATTGAAACAAACTTTTGACTATTCTAGACAAACCAGGCTTATAATAATTTCTATATGTTACTCTCAATACTTCATTAAGGTGAGAAATAGTAATCCGATTTCTATATACGTTCTTCGCATATTTCCGTTTTAAATAGGATGATTCACAAAGATACGTTGATGCAAACAAAGTGAGCAGCAGGTGGGCAGATTTTTGTACAGTCTTGTATTGTTCAGGCACTAATTTATAAATTTCGGCATACTCCTTTCCCAATCTCTTTTCTTTAAAAATAACTTCCAGATTCGTATCGTTTTTGAACTCGATAAATTCGTCGAATAGCTTTGCATAATCACATCCCAATGCAGCTAGTTGTGTAATAATTTCCATTTCTAAGTGACAGGAAATTTCTACAAGCACCATACAATTCTTAATACTTCGTAAAATCTGAAATATGCTTTAAAATTCCTTTGATAAGGCACCTAAATAATTTTAAATTATCGTATAGTTTTCTCAATAAATGTCAATACCATCTTGTTTAGCTTTTGTTGCGGTTGGAAAATTATGCAGTATTTCATTCTGTATGTCCTCGTAATAGATGTTTAATTTATCTTCAAAAGCAAATAGTTTATTCACCATCTGCAAAATGATTTTATTTTCACCCTGTAAACCATGATTGAGCTCACAAAATTTGTCTATGATGTCGCACAGAAAAGATAAAGGACACCACCATCCGTATTTTTCAAGTTCACTATAAACTTCACTGTTTTGTTGTAAAAACAAAATAATTTTTTGCCTTAAAGAAAAAAAACCGATCCAGAACTTATCTTGCTATCGCACCGAGGTATGTAAAAGAACGTTGCTATAGTTATATACCGTTCACGATAGGTTTTTACCTGGATGACAGTTCGAAAATCATATGTTTAGGTTTTGGGTTGCCAACACTTGTAATAGAACATAGTTTTGTTATAAATGTAACGAACTTTAATTACCTGTTATATATTACATTAAAAATAACGTAAACTTTAGTTTTCTCATAATATTTCATTCTTTTAAATAATTTCTTTTTATCCAACTCAAAACAATATTTTAAACATGATTAAAAGTACTTATTTTTCGTTTTGGAACGTTATTGATTATGTTTAATATAGTGCACACATCAATACCTTTTAATACAGGCATCGTATTTACTTGGAAAAGAGAAAATTCTTGTCATTTTTTTACCAGACAATAAATGATTTTATGATTATTTTATTGTATTTTGAAATATTTAACTGAATAAAATATTTTCATCAACTGCGTGTCTGTATCATTGTAAAAAACTTGTTTACCGTTATGTTCAATCATATGGTTTAGATTCGTCAGTCGCCATTTTGAAGCTATGTTCGATAGAAATTTTTGTGAAAGTGGTGTTAATATATATTTTAAGGGGAATAAAACTATAAATAAACTGTGTGTCCGACCTCAAATAAACATATAAATAATATTGGCCTAAATTAATGTGGTTAACTATCACATTAATATATTACCACCTGTTTTTATTACAGTCATCCAAAGTGATAGATGTCAGCTTTTGGCGTAGTGATATATTAGGGATTACTTCTTGTAACATTTAGAGCTGTGATCCAGGTAAACTTAGCTCGTGAATGACTTATAGTGTTAATTTCTTCCAAAATACTTTTAAATTTTATATGGTTCATTTCTCGTGCTCGGGTATAATTAACTAAATTTATTACCTACGACCCGCCTCGGTGGCGTAGTTGGCTAATACGCTTGTCGTGTTGAGCTCTACTGCTGAGGACGGGGAGATCGAGGTTCGAATCTCGGTCGGGTGAACTGGGGGTTGTTTTTCCTAAATGGTTTTCCACTCTCCCTCCACGCAAATGCGGGTTCACTTCCTCTAATTCAACCTTCCCAATTCCTTATCCATTAGCGTAATTAGTACTTAAAGCGTATAACCCGAACGGGTAGTAAGACGTGGTGCTAAATAAAAAAATAAAAAATATTACCTACGGCTTTCATCTACTTTGGTAATGGAGATACGTGCTTTCTTGGTGAATAATACAGTGAAATGATATTAAATTTGTTAAATTGTATTTCTTTTTCAATAGGGAAACAAAACGCTTTTCGGATCCGGTCATTGAAGGACATCCATTAGTGCTTACACAAACAAATTTTTTAATATCAATATCATAGTTTTCCAGAAACGTACTAATAATATCGTGATAATCTGTGCCTCTAGTTTTATTATCCATAGGAAGATTTTTTTTTAAAAAGTTCGTGAATCGAATTCTGTTCGGTACAGTAACTAACGAAAACGGAACATTGTGATGTTGCTGAAATATCTATGCTAGAATCTAAAGTCAAGCTAAAACATTTACAATTTTTCAAATCTTTTATGATGTCATCAAAAATATGTTTTGCAATATCTTCGATACGTCTAACGCAGGTAGAATCAGATAGCATCATTTGTTTTTTAATTTATAAGATTATTTGCATTGCTAAATTTATCAAATAATACATAGGAAGCACTGATGAAACATTCCTTCACAGTTTCAACGTCAATAAATTGTTTCATATGTTTACCAAGTATGTAACGAACTTTCAATTGAGGATCTTGTCACCACTGCAGCTTGTGATATCGCCACTGAAATAACATTTTGTTGTTGTTGTTGCAATGACTTCTTGAAGAAAGTTAGCTTTTCACATATCATTAAAGAATGGCGAGAAAACGTGTAACTGAATGATTTATGTTTCGTGTTATAGTGACGAACAACGTTATATTTTTTTTAATATAACACTTTCATGACAAATCAAACAATTTGTCAAAACGTGCTTATTTGGTACAGCAAAATATTCTTTTTCCCAATTGTCTTGAAACATTTTATTTTTGTCAGATATTTTTCGTTTGTATTTTGAGGACACTCCTGCTATTATGGGTGGTTAAATTATAACAAAACAATATGTTACAAAACAGTTACAAGTATGCTGTATCCGTTAAGTGTAACTGACACTTGAAATAATTATAAGAAACAAAATTGTCACCCATCGACGTTATTTCGCAACTAAACAAACAAACACGTTGGGAATTGGGTCACGAGGAAGGCAGAGCGCGCAGACTGGTGGAAGTTCGAAGAAACAGCGAGCATACATTGTTACGTCAGGTACAATAAAGGTTGTAGGCGTCCACTTGTTAACCGACCAATTGTTCCCGCGCATATCAAGGTTTTAAAGCTTAGATTATCATATGTTTGAAAAAGTACTTAACTGATAATGAGTGTGAGTCTTTCGGACTGCACATAAAATCTTGAAGGTCGCATGCGGCCCGCGGGCCACAGTTTGAGTATGACTGCCTTAATATAACATATTATCTACATGTTCATTGAACTATTTCGCTACTTTCGCTGACTAAAGACGATTAATTTAATGTGTTCAATCGTTTTGAAACCACGTCTTTTTCAAAATAGTTCTAATTGTTCAAAGGTATGTGTGAACAAACAACGTGACATTTTTATAAGAAATGTAGGAAATATACTATTAATTTTTTTGTCGATGAACAATAATATAAATTCAAAGTCGCAAAGCATACATTTTAATCGTGTATTTCCTTTCAGTTGCTAAATTGGTTTATTTATCATATTTTATAAATTATTTTATCTCCATGGATGTCTTAACTACTCTATAAACATACAAGAAAAACATTTATTACTTTTAATATATTTGGAGATTGGACAGTAAAAGGGGACGGGGATGTAAAAACGGGGCTAACTGCCCCTTGACATGGGTTCTATAGTCTATAGCTATATTTGTCAGTTCTTATCTCCCATACACATGGACGAAATTTTTTACTTAATTTATAAGATAAACTTGTGCTGAAATCTTGATGATAGCTATCATGAAACAGCCCCTCGAATATAATTATTTTCATCCTTGTTTTGATTTTAGTTGATGCAACTGTGCCGGGCTAGTAGGAATTAGCCCGCACCCTCAGTAAAACTAAGAGGAACAACGATTACAAATGATGGCATTTGACTCACCTAAACCCACTTGGTGTTTGCGTCCAGCAGCCGACCTTCGTTCTGCGTGGCTGGTTCTTTCCTTAATGCCATCAACAATCACGACCTACAATTCAGCGCTTCATCTCGGCGCGGTCCCGCCATCATCCCCTACTCTCCAAGTCCAAACCATTGGCATTGGTTGTTCGATTTTATTGGTCGTATTCCATGCCTCCTTTTCTCCAAGTCTTGTGCTAGTTTTGAAACGTATAAAACGAGTCGCCCACTAATAATAAAAACTCAATCCTTAATATCCCTCTTCTAAGCTGGTGTATTTCCTAATACCGAGGACCGCCCTCACAACACTACTTGGAGCCGGCGCTGGACTTCAACATGGCGGCCGGAACCCTCGCCCGACCCGGCTGAAGATAGCCTTCAACACCCAGAGGGTCAAGAGTACCAGCTTGTATCGTATTATATCAACTTAGAGCTTGTTTATTTAGGACTTGTGTTCAGATTATATTATTGTCCAGATTGGGCAGTTAATCAGAATAGTCGCTTAACGACTGTCTATTTTCCAATGTTCTAGTTATGTTTGATAATTATATCTAAGCTTAGTTAAGCTTATGAGCTTAAATGTTGTAGCTCTCAGCTCATGCACTGATCTTATGAGATTCTTATCGACAACTTATTTGTGGTATGATAGAGTTAGCTAGTTAGTAGAGAGCTTAGCCTTGCTCTGATCAAAATTGTCTTTATTTTTGAGACTCAGCTATTAAGTTGAGTCACTCATAACTAGTATTTATTTACTATAACACTGCTCTGTACAAGGTCTGCTAGGCAATGTGATGCTTGTTAAAATATGTGCCATTATACTATACCTCTTAGTGAAACTCAGGGATACGCAGACCTAGTGGCTGAGGAATAGCTCTGAACTGTTTATGACCTAATTAGATCTGATTGGTTATGTTTAATTAAGCTATCTTTATTCTAGTTTAGCTTATTTTGTTCATTTAGCATAGGTTGTTTTCAGCTGACTCGCCTTATTCTTATTTAGCTTCTATGCATATTAAAGAAAATGTAGGCGGCGTCCTTAAGATGTCCGTGGAGCATTCAGCTCCAATTTGCAGGGTATACTTGTTTCTGAGGTTTTTGCCTAACTTGCTCTAGTTTCTTCTACTATCTCTGGGATGCCCTATTGGGTTACTACCCAGCTATGTTCATACGAACATAATTATTAAGCAAACGTAACCTTGATCTCGGCGTTCGTAAGTTGGACTCACTAGCGAACAGAGTATGAAAACTCATATATAAATCGACTAGTAGTGGTGTAGCTAGACTCTAGTGGTTTATCCTGTGGTTTGATGTAACTTCTTGAAAAGCCCTTAGCCCTACTTGGTAAGAGGTCACTTAGAGAGGGAAGCCCTAAGCACCTAGTTGTTGGTTGTTTCTTGCAGTACCTTACATACTCCATTCAACTCTCTGAAATAGCTCCCTTACAACTGACTGTCTCCCTTGTCGCTAAATGCAGTTACTGTATTTTCTCTTAGCTTCAAGAGAAGACCTTAAGACATCTAGTTAATTGAGTATGCTAGTTCTCTGAGGAGTTGACTTCTCTTAAAATGAGTTATCTCACTGGGCCTATTTGCCGTCCAATTAAATAGAAGCCTCGTTTCGTAGTTTATTGCTGCAAATGTATTAATGTTATTATATACTGGGGTAGGATTTGTATTACTGTATCTCTAACTTTCCAACAGTATAGCAGTCAATTCATAGTTACTGCCCTAACAACCATAAAAAATAAAAAACTTATTTAAGGAAATCATAAATTAAAATTTATATGCATATTTAAAAACAATCCGGTATGAATGACACATTTCATTATAATCATTGCTCTTGAACTAATTTATAAACAAGCTTATTTTTACCTCTAATTGAAAGATTTGTCATCACCGACAACTATTATCAAATTACGCACAAGTTTTACTGAATTAAGTACGAAAACATCGTCTATGTGAATGGTGCGTTACAAAGTATGCATTTATAAATTGTTTATCGACAGCCAATAAAAACTAAAGTACATGTTATAAATACTCGTACATTATAATATTATAATTAGTTTTAAATTTATAACATATTCCTAAAGGCAAGCCCCGATTCCATTAATAGTCAAATGGGTTATTCAGTTGCCTAAAACTCGTTTATTTGGAGGGCTCTTTTATTCTAATTAAAATACTAAAATGTCTGTAGGTAGGCCTAATTTCTAATATTTTTACTGTAAAGTAAATAAGTTACTCGACTCTTACTAATATTAAGTTAATCTTGTGTATTAACATTAATATAAATACAGTCTTATTGGAAACACTTGTAGTTTATACTAACAAATTTTTATACGCTTATTTATCTAAATTTATCACGAAATTCAAAGGTTAATTTATTCATTAATGTGAGTAGCAAGGACAGTAAATATTATTATAATAAGTGGAAAGAATATATTACATTATACAGTAATCATTGCTTTTATCTCTTACTTTTGTGTATTTATCAGGCATAGTTTTAAAATAAAAATATTACTGTTACATTTAAAATGAAATAACACAAAGAAACGAACACTGAATTAACCAACAGAAAATAAACTAAATCTTGAGTGTTATTTAAATTGATGTCGGTCCAAATCACACATTAAATAAGTTATTAAATAACTTATAAACTTATAAATAATTTTATATAAAATAAATTACGTTAATATATATACTGTGAAAATACACTCAGACCATTGTAAAAATGTATTGTAAAGAAAATAATCTATATCATTCCAAATTTGTTAACAAAATTATTCAATCAACCAATCAAACTTGTATTGTCCAATTATTTTTGAACGAGTCAGTAAAATTTTATTCGATAACCCAAATAAATGTGTGTTAAGTTATTAATATTTTATTAGCTAATTTAAATTAATTTTACTATCATATATTTACAAATAGCAAGCACAGAGTTGAAATTATTTAACTAACAAGCTTACGGTACTTAATTAGTTGATAAATCAGTAAACAAAATTAGTTATAAACATCTAAAAATAAATTTCAAACTAACTTAGTTAATCAAAACATAGCTAACATATTTAACAAGTAGATCCAATATATGTAACCTAAAACACGAAATTTAAAAAGAAAATCTAGCAATTTTTATTTTACTATATTTCTCAAAATAAGTTTATTTGAAGTGAAACCCCCCCCTTCCCCTTTTGACACGAGGGTTTCCTAATTAGCCCTATAGAATAGATTAAAGCTTTGGACCATAATAATTTTGATTAGAATTAGTTGAGCTTCTAAACATGTATTATTTTTTAGGCAATTTCTCACAATTATTTGTGGCATCACTTGTCTGATTCGCTCGCTAATTCTTGCGCTTGAAACAACATTATTTCATTTAATGCAATCATTAAGATTTACATTGACTCACAGATTAGAAATATAACGTCGAATAAAGAATTTTTCAACCACAATTATTTTGGCTATAAATATACCTAAAATAAATTAAGACATCCTCAACTTTTAGTGTCTTACCCAATATTTTGAAAAAAAAAAGTGGTTTAGTCCGACCTTCAATTAATAGAATGTATCACACACTTGCTTTAGAAGATATTTCAAACGTTCACACAGATAAGTAATGGAGGGACGTTTCTTTGAGTAACGTCACGGGCTCGGAATAAATTACCAATTGATGGTGCAAATTTAAACTTTATTCGTTATGAATCTTGGAAATAGATTGATTATTTCAATATCAGGTTTGTCTCCCGTACAGTTCAATTTTCAAAGTAAGTTCCTTTTAGAAGATACAAACATATTTCATTACGGTCAACATTGAGAACATTTTGTTATTTTATTTGTATTGATATTATCTATCCAAAGTGACAACTGCAACATAACATGATTTGACGTATAATTACATGAAAATAAATCTAGTAGCCACTCCAGCTGTCAGATAAGGTTATTTATATGAAGTTTGGACTATGCCAGCCTCGCTCACCGCTACAAGTACAGTTTAGTCAAGAGTGTAACACTCGGTAACACTAACATTGAACCAATGATATGTGATAGAAACTAATAATAGGAAGTTTTTCATTTCCAAGAAATTAAATGTTCACTTACAGCGTCATATTTGCTGACAAATTAGAAGTAAATGTAATTATATAAAATTAAATTGATAATTTTACATGCTTATTAAATTTATATAAGATATAATGGCTAGAACTAAAATTTGTAAGCCATTACTGTTTTAACAAGATAAAATTATTTAAAATGTTTGCGGTTAAGTTGTAAGTTTTGTTTGTTTGAACAAATACACAATATTTTTAGAAACACACATATTTTTTAAAGATATTTACATGATGTTAGCGGGGG
>CABEEJ010006013.1:21062-34432 GCA_901482245.1 Timema douglasi | reverse complement strand
TTATTATTATTATTATTAGCACCGCGTCTTACTACCCGTTCGGGTTATACGCACTTACGCTAATGTGTAATGGTAGGGTGATTGTGAGATGAAATGGAGGACCTACAGTTTAACGTGGAATCCGAACCACGGTGGAGGCCTGACATTCCCCACATTCACAAGATGTCTTGTCAGAGGTGAAGGAAGGGTTTGGTAATCAGATAAATCTGTGCCAGGACCGAGGATTGAACCCCGGCCGCCAGCATAGAAGTCTGACACCTTACCCCTAGACCGCCAGGTCACCTTTATTTGTTGTAGATGTCCATGCAACTCCAGTTGAGCGCTACTTATTGTTTCTAGGACACACCTATTCGCTCCGACATCCTTCTTATTGGTCAGAACTCCTTATCCTGTCTCTATTAGTTCTTAACATTGAAACGCACTTACCAAAAAAACTGTGGGCCTCAAAATTCACAACTTAAACACATAATTATTCTATTTTCGGTTTACATCGGTCCCCTTCTTCAGCATTTAAGAGTAAAATACAAACTGGAGTGACTATGGCAGCATGGCTAGAGGTAGATCATGGGCACTTAGATTCTGTTGTCACCTGTTTCTTGATTTAAAAAAAGTTTAAGCTTTGATTCTGCGGTTGCCTGTTCAAACTGGTGTCTTTAGTCTTGATAGATGGATAGAATGTTGTATTTATATTAAATTGCCCTTTTACCCTCCTTTCAATGTTTAATTTAATACAGCCATTTGATCTCAGTTCTTCTTAACATTTATCTTATGAACTTTAATTCGGTGGCCTTTAATTCGATTGTCTCTGTTGGTGATGGTAACAGGTCTCGAGGGCGTGCGTCAAGATAGGAATGTAATATGTCTTGAGTGTACTTTAATATCCCACACTAGGTTCTTCATTTGGTTATAAAATTATATAAATGCCTTTTATGTAAAAACTAACCTACTCTTTGGCCTTAACAAATGAGAAAGTGCATGTACGCCAGAACCTAAGTCCTGAGATACCTATTCAATCCCTAACTTGAAACCCGGCCGGCTTCAAATACATTTTCACATTAATCTCCCATCGACCACCTTGGCCTACCAAGGGGTCTTGAATCTTAAGGTTTCCCAACTAAAATTTTATGTACACACATTTGATTCTAATAAAATCACAATTAAATAACGGGTGTTTTTTTTTTACTTTTTATACAGACTCACCATGTCCCGCCTTCTGACCGATGCAGCAACAGATCGAGTTATCCTGATGTTCTATGTAAGATAAACTCTGAACAATAATTTACTATTTTATTGTTATTATTATTATTATTATTATTAGCACCGCGTCTTACTACCCATTCGGGTTATACGTACTTACGCTAATATGTAATGGTAGGGTGATTGTGAAATGAAATGGAGGACCTACAGTTTAACGTGGAATCCGAACCACGGTGGAGGCCTGGCATTCCCCACAATCACAAGATGTCTTGTCAGAGATGAAGGAAGGATTTGGTAATCAGATAAATCTTTGCCGCGACCGAGGATTGAACCCCGGCCGCCAGCATAGAAGTCTGACACCTTACCCCTAGGCTGCCAGGTCACCATAAATTAATGTTCCCATGACATAATTCTGAGATAATTAAATTACATGTCGTGATAGTAGTTTTATTTATCAGTTAGGGAAGGAATATATTAGTTATTTACGGCTATCCTGTTTGCAAAATAACATTTTGTTAATATAACCATACAAAATAATTTATTTTTTCCAACACATGAAATATATGCTCTTTAAATAGTCAAACTTTGATTTAGCTTTGGAAATATTTCGTATAGTTCAATTCGACTTTGAATTGAAACAGGAGTAACTTTTCGCACCCTTAGTTCTATAATTGTGAACACGTTTGTATTTAATTGAAACATGGTGTACCATGCCACATACCTGCATGACGTCGTGTTGCAGTGGGCGACAGCAGTATGGCGAGCAGACATGTGTCAACTGGGAGCACCATACCATTTCACCAGTCAAACCAAGGCAAGTTTCTAGTATCTACTGATAGGATAATAGTTTTTCTGGAAATTGTAACAATATGGGACAAACATGGGCAGGGGATATAAAAAACAAAATTAGCATGACATATTTTCTGGACAGTTAAATCTTGAAAATCTTTGCGGATTTGAGGAGTTAGAAGGTATGTCTAATATTTGTGCTAATTTGTTCAGGTCTAACTATTCAATGCAACAATGTTCCAATCACATCACGCCCAGTCATGCCAGCGTTAATATCAGCGGCAGGTGACTACAAAGATCGTGAGTTCAGGTCTACCAAAGCTCATGTCGCTCGCGCGTATACTAACAACGTCAAACTTCAAGAGCTTGAAAAACGAGAGCAACGGCAAATGCACTATGACAGATAAATAAAGATTTATCAATCTACAGCGCGCAAATCTTCAAAAAGAGTGATTTTTATATTTTAAATATGGATGTTATACAAATATAGTCGAGATTATTACGTTTAAATGTTGTTTTTTTTGTCCAGTGCTTAATTTTGTTTTATAAAAATCACTTGAGTTATTAAATTGTAAAATGATAAAATTTAATATAAATATACAGGCATTAATAAAATTAGAATGTAATAAAAAACTGTTTTGAATCAAGACATGGTTGGGTCAGTTTAGTAAAATGCCTCCATCTCCTTGTATCCCACCACCAAGGGGGGCCCATTAGCGACACAACCTTGTCGATGGTTTAGTTAAAATAGGAAATATTTCGCTCTATATCAGTGGTGAAGACCCACCTACCAACCCAAACAGAGGTAGTCGCCCCAAGCAGCCAGGTCTTTACAGCAGGGGCCAAGGAAAGACTTTAATTGGTAAATTTACAAAGCACCACGTCTTACTATCCGTTCGGGTTGTTCGCTAATGAGTTAGGAATTGGGAAGGTTACATATAGAGGAAGTGAACCCACATTTGCGTGGAGGGAGGGTGGAAAAACCTCAGTTCACCTGAGCGAGATTCAAACCTTGATCTCCTCGTCTTAGCCAGTCTAGCTCAACACGAATCTAGTGCGTTAGCTAACTAAACCACTGAGGCGGGTCTTTGATTGGTATAGAATTGGTTAAGTGGGGGTAACAAGCTTCTAGAATGTTCCTTTAGAATCAATTTATCATTTTTTGGAGCGAGAAAGGACTTTTCAGTTGTTCTTGAGTGTTGGTGGAGGGACGCAGTTCATGATAAAATATAATCAGCGCAACTTGTAATAAATCCTCTTAATAAATTGTGACATTGCTATATTACTCCAGTTTAAATAGTTAGCCCTAAGCAGCATCGCAAGTTAATATGCTAATTTATTAATAAAAATCCACGACAGTTTGACAGGAAAAAGTTTGAACTTAAGAATTGATATTAAAAATTACAGCTGCAGTTCACATGACCTGGGGTATAAATACATGAAAGTAGATCTAGTAGTTTTTCTAGGTATCATATCCATTTCTAAAAAAATAATATATGTATATAAGACCTACTTTTGGAATTCAACTTTATAATTTATTCTTATAGTAATCTATAATTTTTACTCTATTTTAAAAATCTATATGAACATTTTTTTCAAACCAAATCATTAAGTTATGTGTTAGCTTGGGTGACCTGGCGGTCTAGGTGTAAGGTGTCAGACTTCTGTGCTGGCGGCCGGGGTTCAATCCTTGGTCCCGGCACAGATTTATCTGATTACCAAACCCTTCCTTCACCTCTGACAAGACATCTTGTGAATGTGGGGAATGCCAGGACTCCACCGTGGTTCGGATTCCACGTTAAACTGTAGGTCCTCCATTTCATCTCACAATCACCCTACCATTACCCATTAGCGTAAGTGTGTATAACCCGAACGGGTAGTAAGACGCGGTGCTAATAATAATAATAATAATAATAATGTGTTAGCTTAACAAAATTGCATAAAAATGCTAGCCATAGAACAATAATATGGTATTTTGAGAAAACTTGAATTTCACTAAACCAACCATAAGTGAACTTGAGAACCAAATTTAACTTAACAACTTAGTAAATTCAGTTTTATATAGGCACATTCCAGTTTCCATTGGAAGGTTCTTATTAGAAACTTTCGTTACCATTGTCTACCACAAAATAAAATATATTGCTATTTTCGTATAAGTCCTTACTATGAAAATTGGACTGTACTCGTGTACCAAACATTTTTAGGAGTATATTCAATACAAGAGTTATTAATCATTTGATATAAGTGAACTACTTTGGTGGTTGTATGCTTTAAGGTGTTGATCTCGCAAGAGACTAAATTGCTGGTGATTGGGAGTTTGTGGTTCAATCCCGGTCAGGTGTACAAAGGGGGGTATTTCCTAAATGGTTTTACACTTTCCCTCCACAAAAATGCAGGTACACTTTCTCTAAATTGTACCTTTCTAATACCTAACACAGCGGTTCCCATACTTTTTGAATCGCGGAGCACTACTAGTTGCCCTGACGCTAAAGGCATGCACATTCATTTTTTGCTATATTTACCTAAGTGTATTTTTTAAAGTTGTTAGTAGATATTTTATCATATAGTAAAAGCACGAATTATTTTTAGATTTCTAAATAGCTTAAATTTTGATCTAAACTTAATTTTTCCGATTGAAAGCCATTGAAAATTGTAACTTTAAATATCGTTTTCTCAAAACAACAATTTTGTACATAAGTGTATTTGTTATAAGGGCAACGATATGTTCACATATACTCTACATATATAGATACTAAACCGAATTACCAGCAGTATTCACGATGGAAACGAATGTTTAAGCATTTGGGCATGATGAACATCAAGTTTTATTTCATTATAAATGTTATTTTCTCCCTTAATTTCAGAGAGATAAGGAACTGAACTACATAAACGCAAAACAACCTAAAACATAAATTAACCTAAAGCAACACATTTGATAATGAATTCAAAGCAGGTATTGTAAATCCACAATGCTAACCTCAAAGATAGTGTTAAAATCATTTCCATGGCTGAAATAAAAAAAAGTCACTTGGCATAAAAAACAAGAATGATAAAGTATAGACTGCAAACGTAAATTCCAATGAGAGGGATGGGAGTGCTGTGTTTTGATTTGCACAATGTGGCTACATCTGGTTGAATTTGGGACGGCTGCAACCGAATATCTGGCTCTGCGTTGAGACGGGATCTTTTATTTTAGTATCCACATAGGCAGAGAATCTTGATCCACATAAGTAAGTTATCGCAAAGGGAAGGAGGATCATTTTCGCTCTATCTGACAAAACTTCAAATTTGTCTCGTAGCGACTTCTTAGTTGCAAAATTCTCTTTTACCGCAGAATCTGATGTCAAATCATTCAAGCACTCACACTGCTTCGGTGCCAGTTTGGCTTTTCCGACATTCAAATAAAAAAACATTGCACTGCTACTTAATTTGTTTCGACTGTCAACAGTAAACTGACTGAAGGTGTGAAGAAACATGAGAGTTTTTAATATGTGATAGAAATTTCCCAGAGAAAATTCTGGAAAGGTGTCGAAGCAAACAATCGTATCCGAAAGTGCGACGAAGTTCTCAGACTGGGTGAAATGGCACCCTCTAGTCAATCTGTCCGGTTTCGCCGAGTGCAGTCTGTAAATAATTTCTACCCAATACTTACCTATACACAGTTCATGGACGCACAATTTCACAGTTTTGATATCTAGTCACATTTTATTTATTTGTATTTCCAATCTATTTGCGGAGCACACTTTGGGAACCGCTGACCTAACACAATGGGTTATTCGCTTATCTACCAATTACTCTAAACGGTTAGTAATATGCGATACTAGCAAAAACACACATAATATGATTAAGTGTTATGAGTGAGAAGGGTAGCCAACAAGAATTGCACCCACATTTATATAAAAAGAGTGTAAGAGAGTCACAAGCGTAAATATATATCCCAAAGTGGACCAGGCCAGAATTTATACCTTAACCGCTCTGTCGACAACATAACACCTTAGAATGCCCTGTCACCAGTGTGGGTACTTGTTTCAAAACCGGCCGGGTGTTTAAAACACTCCTCAATCATCTCCTAGTCATCCTCTGAATAAAATTATTAAGTTTTATTTTAACCACACTAAAAGAAGAAGAAGAAGAAAAGTTACAGGAACGTTGAAACCGCTTACACTTGTAGTGTTGGGTTTTTTTTTCTCAATTTTTTTTAGTGAAATTTGTAATTAATAGATATACTGATTTCAATTCAAGAAACAACAGATTAAACCCACGTCCGATATTTTTTTGTAAATTTGTGAAACTTGATTTTAAGACAATTTGGTAGTTACAGTTCAATGGCGTTTATAGAATCGATTCAAAATGTAAACCAACATTTTTTTTAAATTATCGGTATTATTTTTGAATGCACTTAAATTACTTCTGACGGTAAAATAATAATTTTTGTATTGTAATACAAATTACTGGTTTATTTTTTCTCATTTGAGCAACTTACTCTAACAAAATTTTTGATGAAAATGCACAAGAATAATAATAATTCACATTCATGAACATTTTCATCAAAAATTTATGAATACAGATTTAACAAATAAAATAAACAAATAGTATAATGTATAACAAATTTTATTGCTAATATATTTATTCACATGATAAAAAATAAACTATGCACATTTTTTTTTGCAGTTAGCATACGTACTCTGATAAAAGATTTCTTTTAAGTATTAAGATTTTAATTTTTATGAGATTTGCAGACTTAATGTTAATTTATTTTCATAAACTATAAGTTTTAATACATAATATAATTAAAAAACACTATCCAAAATAATTGTGACCATTTTCGTGATGTTTCTCAATGAGAATTTCTTAGTTTATTTAATTACTTTGCGAAAAAAAAAGCAAAACGATAATCCAAAAACATATTAACCCAGCCACACAATCTTATCTTTTTCATTGTATTTACAAAAAATAATAATAATAAAAAACTATATACATTTTAAAATCCAATAATAATATCTCAAAGGCTAAAGTCACAAAATTCTAAAATTTCCATTTGCATAAATTTATAAGTAAAATAAGAACACGATAAATGTACAATGATTGTGTTTTCACTTATTAAATGTTGGTTAGCTGTCTAGACTCTACAAACACAACACCCTCATGAGAAACATACAAGATCGCAAATTCTCAAATTTTATTTCCTGTAACTTTTTGATAGTGAAACCCTTGCTTGCAGCGATAACAAACAAACTTAACAAATAGAATTAGGGGTATGCTAATAGTCAAAAATTCCAGTTAAAATATAGCAGTTGTTCAAACTTAATTTGGAAATTTTCCCAAAAACTCACCAAAATTTAGAGCGCTTGAAATTATTGATTTGCTATAATATTTCTGTTTGTCTGATTAAAAAAATAATAATAACTATTTCAACTATAATATGATTATGTGAAAATATATTTTAAAAACTTGTGGTTTATTAATGGGTATATTACAGAAATTCAATTTGAAATATATGTCAAACAAATATTGTATTATATTAATCAAACTCGATTTGAACTAGACTTAAAAAAGTGAAAAATAGCTACTCGTACACCTTTAAATAAAATAAACAGTTTCACATTATGAGGAATTGTTTGAAAATTGTTTACAATCAAGGTAACATCCATGGGAGGTTTTACTGTCTGAGAAGTGCCTATTGTATAAAACACCTTAGCTCAGTCGGTAGAATGTCTGCCTAGTGAGTTAAGGGTCCTGGGTTTGATTCACAACATATATCAACAATTTATTCTTGGTGAAATGAGAGTTTCCGCTCTCAGAGAGGGATTAATGGGGAGGGAGTCAAGTTGAGGGGGGGGGGAGGGGCACTGGATGTGGTATTAGTTCAAGTATCGATTTAAATTATAAGTAATGTGCTGATATAATCAGTCAGTACTGACAGCAACTTGACCAATAAAGATGTGTGTCCTTACAGATTAAAAGTATGAAAAATATTGCTATTTTTTATTTTATAACAAAACTATCTATCTATCAAGGGACAACACTTATTTTGAAACCAAATTTTGCAATTAATCATGTATTTGTTCCCAACAAATTCAACCTATTTTAAGGAGTAAAAATTTCCCAAAGACATCTGCAAACAAATGATAAAACTTCTTGAACTTTTCTTTCAAATTTGACTAATCTAATGTACCCAGACAGATAGTGAATTTTTTTTAATTCGCAGTAGTTTTTAGGTTATGGCCATCAAAAATCTAAAAAATTGCAATTTTCTGCTGATGCAGTTACAAAATAAATGATAACCTACTCAAGCTAGAAATGAGAAAGAAGAACGAGGGAAAAAACATTTTGTAGTTTATTTTATAATCTAGTTTTTGACATTTTTTTAAATTTCAAGGTCATGCCATGCAATTTTTGACCTTGAATTTCTCAAATACCTGATTTTTAAAACGTTTAAAAAAAATCACACTAGAACTAGTGTATTTTACCATCAAGTCTGTGTAAAGTTTCATCATGGGATCAAAAATGTTCAAATATTGGCTCATTTGACATGGAATTACCCTTTTGTTTATCTTGATAAAAAGAAGAAAAAAAAAGCAGGACAAAAATACACAAGTATCATAAAAGGGAAGGTTTAGACAAAAATAATGCAAATATCCCCTTTCACTTCCCAAAAATATTTTTGAGAAAGATTGGACCCCTTAAGAGGTGATTAACACAAAAGAGCCTAACATTGTTAAGGTGTAAGTGTAAGCAACGCGAGAAAGGGCCAGTGTTTTTGCAGTTTTATAGCAATGCTGTTTTCTTGGTTAAAATAAATACAATATTTTTCAAGAAGAAACAAGAAAATTAAACTTTATGTTTGTAGTGAAGCCATTTTATTAATTTCGGATAAACAAACATTTTGCTATAACAACTGTAAAAACATCGCCCTTGGCTTGCATTCCCTACATGCCCACCTTAAGAGCCCATATCACTTACGGTTAACCAAACAATTAGATACATGATTGCACACACATGGGGTTTTCTGCATTCATTTCTTTGACAATTAAATTGTAGCCTTTGAAATTAGTTCTGCGTCTTGGTACCCATTCAGGTTATATGCATATGTACTAATTATGCTAATGTGTTAAGGATGATAAAGGTTCAATTTATAAGAAGTGTACTTGCGTTTATATATTAGAGTGTGTTTTAAATAAACAAGGAAAAATCACTTTTGTACACATAACCAAGATTCTAACCTCGATCGCTTAATCATCGACAATCCAAACTATTGCAAGAGTATCATCTTAAACCAAGGATCTTCAACGCGCGACTCGCAGGCCACTTGCGACCCGTGGTAACATTTTTTGCGGCCCCGCTGGCTCACGAAAAATATAAAATTATTTCAAAGAAAATTTGTGTATATAGATATATATATTACAAGAACAACTATAAAATACTTATTTACGTATTTTAGGTTATTTTATAAACAATTTTTGCTTTTTGTGCGAAGAACATTTTGTTTTAATACAAATGTACTAATTGCAGTTTAGTAGACAAGTCAAATCGAGCTATCTCCAGCTGTAAAACATACTCCATGAGAAATCCTAATCCCTTGTATGAGTATAGGCGTATATGAACTAATACGAATAAAATAACTTAATATGTATTCACCCGCCTCAGTGGCGTAGTTGGCTTAACGCGCTTGTCGTGTTGAGCTCGACTGCTGAGGACGGGGAGATCGAGGTTCGAATCTCGGTCGGGTGAGCTGGGGGTGGTTTTTACTATATGGTTTTCCACTCTACCTCCACGCAAATGCGGGTTCACTTCCTCTAATTCAACCTTCACAATTCCTAATCCATTAGCGTAAATAGTACTTAAAGCGTATAGCCCGAACGGGTAGTAAGACGCGGTGCTAAATAAATATTATAATAATAGGTATTCAGTTTGAATACTGTCGGTACAGTATTGTTGCCCACGGACCAGCAAGAGACAGAAACTTTAGAAAGTAGACATAAAAAAAGGTTGAACACAATGCCACCAAAGCAGGCTATTTTAATGAGCTTTTTGATAGTGGGATTTTTTTTTAAAATTGGGTATAATTTGCACCTTTTTCTAATGAAAACTGTAAAAAATGCAAAATGACACATCTGGTTCAGGCTGTTTAATCTGAGTGTCAACGTTGAAGCAAAACAGACTACTAAGTTCTTAAGGTGTGAGGTTGATCACTGTAAATTGTTGTAGCTATCAACCTCACCCCATAGTTTAATCAAGTGTTCAGCTATCTTGTGTTGAATAAGGGGTCCAAAGTTTCTAAATAATATATTTCTCAGTGGTGTTAAAAATAAAAAGTCCCATGAATAAATACATCACACAACACATTTTACAGGCAAGCATGGGTTTCAGATCCGATGAAAGCTTAAGAAAAAAGTATTTAATAACAAACTTATAAATTGCGTCAAGACATAAAAATTAATAATAACTTTCACAACATTCAAAACGCAAGTTTAATGTCAAACCAATCGTGATATAGCCACAAGACGACAAAAGAGATGAACAGAAAGGAGTTTTGGGTGTTTCAATAAATTATATCGCTCTATTTATTATTAACTGATAAAATTAAGTTATTAATCTGTTTTTTAATTATACAGTTATAGTTGTTTATTTTATGCATTAATATCCATGCCTTTATATAAGTGTTACATAACATAAAACTAATTATTTTAACTTCTATAAACTGGAAAACTTATTAGAAATGTACGGGAATTAATCATATTTAGAAAATTAAATTAAGTGAAAAATGACAACCTTGATAAGATAATTGAGTCTTGACCCTTTGGCTTGGTGCAGCAATGCTCTACCACTGAATCATCCTGGTTCGTATCCAGCTATACCTTTAGCTAGATGTTTTATTGAGTCTAAGTTTTGGTAAGTGGTGAAAGTATCAGCCATGGGTCCTGGGTTCGATTCCCGTGTCCAGGGCATCATTTTTTTTAACGTTCAGCTTTCAAGACCGATTCTGTGGGGATTAATCGCGTCATCAGTTATGATAGGAAAGTTTATCCCAAATGGATCTAGTCGAGAATTTGTTTAATACTCTCTAGTAAAGAGTCTAGCACACACCAAGTTAGGGTGGTTGGTTGACAAATAATTTGAAAAGAAGAAATGTAGCCAATGCAGAAATAAACTGATTATCAATACTGCCAGAAACCCTCGTTCCACACTTCCATGCTTTTAGTCGAGGGAAAGTGAATATTTGTATGACTAGTACTCACTAAGTAATTATATAAATTACGAGGATGTACGAAACTTTGAAAACCTCGACTTTGATTCAAATATGTGTTAGCTTTGACTTTGTTTGGAGGGGGAAAAAAATGTACCCATTTTATTTTATCATTTTGTGCTTCTATATACAGTGCAGTTACTATTTACATGTCGAATCTGTATTAGTCAAATTATATTCTGTAGAACTGGGTTGATTTATCAGCTTAGTATGAAATATTATTAGAATTTTGTAAATTATATTTGGCGTTTAAGTTGGATAGGTATATACAATATTTAGATTTTATGTATTTGTTTCGAATCAAAAAAGGGTATAGTTGGCAACCTAGCTCGTAAACAATATTTGTTTCCTTATCAATACCAAAAACTCCTGAATGTGCATCCTTTTTGAGGTTTCTATTAATTTAACTGGTGCGAAAACCTTTGTAAATATAAAGAGAGCATATTTTAAAGCTTATAGTACTAAGCATTTTGTTTTTTCTTTAGTCGGGTTAACATCAAAAAGTAACACGATCAAAATTGCTTTGTACAAGGATATATTTGGAGCATTCCAATTGTCATCGTTCCAATCAAAACCTAAAGCATAGATTCATTGATGGTTTCTACTGCAGGCAAGAATAAATCGCTTCCAAAAGGGACACGACTAAAAAGACATATCAATGGTTTTCAGGGAAAACAACAAATGACACACTACATGTCGTATACAATCAATGGGGTAGGTAAGCGTTGGGTGTGGTTTATTGTTATGGCTCTTAGTGTAATCTAGTTTACAGATAGGGATGTTTCAGTTTGAATCCAGGGTAGGTGTACCAACTTACAAATGTGGATACAATTCCTATAAATTCTACCGTCCTCTTATTTTCGCCCCTATAAAGTAAATATGCAGTGATGAAGTAATATATAATTTCACAGAGAAAGGGAAAGTTACTTTTAAAAGTAAGATCTACAAAAACTTGCTTCCGTGGCTGAATTACTTGTGTTTGATTGGCCTGCTGACGAGGATATTGGGGTTTGAATTCCAGTAAGGTCTACTGAGTTTTTTTTTTCCTAACGATTTCCCGCTCTTCTTCCGCGCAAATGAAGGTATATTACCTCTAAAAATGCTTTCTTCCTCATACCTACCCCATTATAGTGAGTGACATATATGCGTGTGTATAATCTGATAAAGTAGTAAGACAAGGTGATAAAAAAATATCTACAGAACTCAGGATAGTGACAGTTTAAAAAAATAATAAATACTTTTGGGAAAAAAACACCCTTTTTCGGTTAAAAATGTACTATTATTAGTATTAAACATAGAAGAAAGTACATAAGAGGAACAAAGGCAACAAAGCCCTTCCAATGAAAAGAGGAACACGGCTCACACTTTACAGTGCTGCCAATGGACAAACAATCTATTAGTGCCAAAACTCACTGCTCCTTGAAAGATTTCTGATAGAACAGACAAATAAAAAATTGTCCCTTTCCAAAAAAAATCATTGATATGTGTAAGGTACATGCACGTTGATTTTTATACAACCACAATAATATGAAAAATATACTTAATACAAAACATAATTCTAACATTTTATTTAGAAATAAAATTATAGTATAAAGCATGTTATTCAAAATCAGTCATGGCATAGAGACTTTGATTACTTTCAAGGAAGGTTAATGTATTTTTAGGAAGAATGAACAAAAATAATAACTTTATGGTGAACATTTTGATGTAATAACAATGGCCCTTTAATATAGTTTCACTGACCATAAAACATATTTAAACAAAGTGTGTGGGAATATTGTTATGAGGAGAAAAAAAGGATTAGGAATAGAGTTGTTCAGGCAAGATACGGGGCACAGGGAGAACATGACATGGTACAGTCATGTAATGAGATATTAGAGGAAGCAAGGATGAGATGGTACTATCGTGTAATGAGGATGGTGGAGCACATGAAAGAGTAGAAGCAAGCAAGGGTGAGATGGTACTATCGTCTAATGAGGATAGTGGAGCACATGAAAGAGTAGAGGAAGCAAGGGTGAGATGGTACTATCATGTAATGAGGATGTTGGAGCACATGAAAGAGTAGAGGAAGCAAGGGTGAGATGGTACTATCGTGTAATGAGGATGGTGGAGCACATGAAAGAGTAGAGGAAGCAAG
>CABEEJ010006013.1:0-17593 GCA_901482245.1 Timema douglasi | reverse complement strand
TTTTTTTTATATATAGACGAAGTCAATAATATAATTTTTTTTAAAAACTATAAAACAAATTGACTTGTGTTGAAAATAGATCCAAATGTCACAAATTCGTTGTGATATTTGAACCATAAAACATCATTAGTCACACCCGTTTACAGTGAATAACAAACACACTTTCTTATTAAAAATAACCAGCTTTAAACTTATATTCACACTCCTGACATTTTCATTAATAAAAGAGTATTTGCATTCATTTCAGGGATACCAGTAGAAACATCGATATTTAAATTTGCACCAAACTATAGAAATAGCTAGGTTAGGGAGGAGGGCCATAAGATCCTAAAAAAAAAAAAAGTTTTTCAAATATATGCACCACCCAAGATGCTTTGCTGTAAATAAGGGATGCCAGTGAATTTTTAGACCTTGGAAAATGTACCATAATTAATTATGTATGTATGTGTGTGTGTGTGTGTGGTTATTAATTGTACACGACTCTCGATTCCTATGGTAATCAAGAGATTCTTAAAAATTTCAAAAATGTATTTTAATTACCATTATGAATACCTTGACTACAAATAATTATTTTAAGCAATTGATAAAAAAAAGAATTATATAGAGATGTGTAGTTGGGAGAGTAACAAAATGGAGGCCATGGGAATAAACTTTGCGCGGAGCATGTGAGCTGTCACGAGGAGTAACAAGATAAGGAATGAAGTTATCCAGGAAAGAGTAGAGGGAACAAGAGTGGGATGGTATGGGCATGTCATGAGGATGTTGAAGTACAGAAGACTCTCAGCTATCCGACCTAATGTGGTGGTCAGCTGGGGGCCGAATAGTAAAAAAGTTGGATACGCCAGAGCTATATCAGCCCCTGTAAGGTTAATGACCACCACACTATTGTGTTGAATGTAATGTACAATAACTACTGTACTTGTTGCTATTTGGAGACTTATGTCATATTAATTTATCCTTATTAACGACGTATAATACTGAATTAGAAGGAAAAAAAAAAAAAAATGCATACATACCTTTCGCAAAACATTTATTAGAAGGACGAAACGAAAAGTGTAATGAACAATAAGTTGGATACATTTTACTATGAATTTTCATTTAAAAGAAAATTTTCCATCAAATCAGCTGTTAATATAAACCAATTATAACCTAAAACTGCATTGCTTAAGGCTTGAAAAAGTTTCTAATCAAGATCTGCCTTTTTCCTCTTATTAATTTCCTTGCCGATGTCTTTCCACTTACGCAAACATATGATGTCTGCTGGTGTTGCATCTTGTTGTTGGACAATATACTCCAGCGCTGTCTCAATCGGGTCGGAGGGTTCATCATCTTCTTGTTCCTCTTCAATCAGATGTTCATTTAACACTACCGCTACAATATCTTCAATGTTGTCATTTGCCATCCATTCTGTAATGTCTTCCAACGAGGCTTCCTTAGACCCGAGAACTTCTATCTCTTCCCAGTTTTCACTGGCTTTGTGATCCAACAACATTTTCTATGATCGCACAAGCGTTACAGATGGAATTTCATCCAATGCCTTGAACACCCATCTGATAACATCCAGCATGTCAAATGACTTTAATGCGACCACAACTTTTGAAGTCAGGGACAGCGTCACTGTTTGCAGACAAAGCTTCACCACTAATCGTTATCTGTTGAACACCAAAATGTTTCTTCCAGCGACTAAGCTACCCACCCCCGGCATTAAATTCACCATCGTCCCCTCTGTTTTTTTTTAAACCGAATTGCTTCTTCTTGGAGCAAGAGGCCTGAAACTGGAATTCCTTTCCCCCTCACATTTTCATATTAGAGATATAAAGCCTCTTCAACTTCTATGTGTTTGCCTTTTTGCATAGTTTTTCTAAGTTTCATGCCACCGCCATTTGCTTGCTTAGAACACCATTTTTATATACCTGTGTGATTTATTCGCCAATCACCCACAGTAGTTTTTCCAACTCCTGGCTCAAATGCAATTTTCTTTGCCGATTCACCAGAATCCATTCGTTTTATTGGTTGCATTTCTTCTTCCGAAGTTACTATCACTTTCTATTGTTTGTCACCCATATTTCACATAAAATTGAAACCCACCAAGAATACACTGGACTGTATACACACTTTATAACATAATTTAAAAATCTACGAATGAATGAACTGCACAGACCGACTTATGGATACAGACTGATGGTGTACTTGCTAGGTACAAGTTCATTTCTTGTCGCAACATGAATCAACGCATGGTGGGTAAATTGTGATTAGCATGACGGTAGGTCGGATAGCCAAGAGTCTACAGTATATGAGAGTAGAGGAAGCAAGGATGAGATGGTATGCTCTGTAATCAGGATGGAAAAGGAAATAATACCAAAGAAAATTATGGAGATTGAGTACATAGGAAAAAGACCACAAGGTAGACCAAAAAATCAGATGGGAATGAAGAGTGGTGGAGGGATAGAGGAAGATAGAGGCCCGGCCACAGGCTGGAAACAGTTGATGATGATGATAAAAGGCATGACAAACATAATACCATTTTTCAGTGGCACCAGGCCTCAAACAATGTTAATTAAGATAGTATTTTCACTTAAACCAAAACTGTACATTTTTAAAGATTTTAAACCTGAAAGATACTCTAATATCAAAATTTGAGAAATTAGTAACTGAGAAATATAGGATTTGAACCATCTCTATTTTTAATATAAACTGAAAATTACTTGAAAATAAGAATGCACTGAAGGCGTAGGCCATCTGTTAAAACTAATCACACAATAAGCATTAAATAACTGTCTTAAAATAATATTTCTCTGAATGGCAAATATGTATAAAATATATCTTCACTAAACTATTTCATATCCGCGAGTGTTAATAAAAATAATACACATCAAGAGATTTTAATAGAATTGGAGGTGACCCGGTGGTCTAGGGGTAAGGTGTCGGACTTCTGTGCTGGGAGTCCGGGGTTCAATCCTCGGTCCCGGCACAGATTTATCTGACTACCAAACCCTCCCTTCCTTCAACTCTGACAAGACGTGTATTAATCACATCTTGTGAACGTGGGGAATGCCAGGCCTCCACCGTGGTTCGGATTCCACGTTAAACTGTAGGTCCCCCATTTCATCTCACAATCGCCCTACCATTACACATTAGCGTAAGTGCGTACAACCCGAACGGGTAGTAAAACGCGGTGCTAATAATAATAGAATTGGAATGACAAGTTGTTATCAGGAAGTCATGACTGACGCTAGTGTTTTCTATTGTCTGTTCAAAATACATTTCCTTAACAGTAAAGTTTGTTTTGCAGTGTGAAAGCTTGCAAGAGGTGTAGGTCTCGTACTAAATATGTTTTTCTATGGTAGTAGCTAAGTATGTTTTATATTAAAAAAGGAAAAGAAGATAAAGTAAAGAAACACATAAAAGCGAACGAAAACCATATGGTTTTTTACGAGAAAAAACATAGTTCACACTCTTCATTGCCGCCATTGGACAGAGAAGTAATGTCAATCCTTTTGAAGAAAATGTATTGTTACCGTCCCAGTCAAGTGTAAAAATGCAACTTGAAATATAACAATTTGGTTTGTCATGTATTAGTATGAAGTGTAGTTGATTGCATAATGGTGAAATGATGGAATAAAAATAGCACCAAATGGCGGTATATTTAATATATATCTAGTCTAACCCTTTAGATCAGTCGGTAGTGTGTTTATCTACTGAGCTAATAGTCCCGCGTTCAATTCCTGGCATGGCAAAAAAAATATTTATCATTAATGTTTCACAGTGATGAATTAATTGCCGAGTGTTTGTCAGTTCTAAATTTAAGTTATAAGTTGTGTGCTGATTTAATCTGCTAGTTCAGAAAGCGCACGTTAAACACCTCTGATAAACGGATATATATATACATTTTTTAGGGAATGTTAAAAGGAAATTTTTCATTTTTTTCGAACCTCTTAGATTACCTGTACCAGCTGTTAGATCTTCTTTACCCCTAACGCCATTTTTGTTTAAGAAAAACATCTCAAAATCTGTTTTGTGCTCTACCTTGATCAGAACCACTTGATACCAAGATGTAACCGAGACAATCGCGAAAACTCGCCTAAAGAGTTTTTTTTGTTTTTTTTTAAAGATTTCAAATAAGGGAATGGAAGGTGATGTCAATGGTTTATGTTTATTAGAACTACTTTCACCCTCCATGCAGATAGGTCTAATACTTTTGATTTGTTTTGAAATAAAAATTGTATTCCCAAGTTCCTCCCTTGGTGACCGTAATAATAATAATTTGTAGATGTATATCAGGGCTTTTATGGCTCCACTCCTACCAAAAAAAAATTGCTATCTTGGTGCTAGCTATTATCTACATTTACAACAATTTTTTTTCTAAACCACTTTTCATCTCAAAGTTGCAGGAATATTTTAAGAATATATTCTGTTGATTATTCTGACAGGAAAAATAATTTACACAAAATGTTAAAAGTATTAAAAGAAAAAAAATATTGTTCCTAAATGTATATGCATTTACATATATATATATTATATATAAAAATCAGAATTCCAAGAATCAAGTATGCATAGATTTACAAAGATGTTTGGTTAAACATTTTTTTTAAATCGCTTATTTACCATATATTTGTAAACTATTCCACTCTATTAATACATCAGGCAAGCTCATACAACTGCACGAAAAAAAAAATCCATTCACACATCACCCAGCTGCAACATGCAAACACACTTTTTGACTGCTTTTTTTTTTAAAGAAAAAATCATTCCTGACAAAAACAAAACAAAAAAGAGGCAGGCTGTAGATTGACTTTTATAGTGGCGCAGCGGACCGAGAGGTTTTTTTTTTACATACGTAATACATGTGTTTAGTTTCGCGGACGATCCACACGCACACTAACACACACATATAATAGTAATCCACAAATCCACACGTGTTCGAACGTTTATTATGGCTTGAACTTGACAAGAGGGATGTTTTTGGAAGAAAGACACTTGTCGCAAACCCACTCCGCGTAAACTTCTGCTGTAAGCAGTTGGTAAGCTGCCTCTGTTAATCCCGTGCACACCCTGTCAAGAGCAAACAACACAAACAATTAGACATGTCACAATCCTTGATTCTTTTAATCTTAAATTCTAACCTTGATATTAAGATTCTCAATTCCTCAGCTGAAACATGGACAGTGGATGTAAGTGAGACCAGTAGATAATGCTAACTGTCCCCAGGTGAAATGTGGAGAGAATACTAGCTGTTACCAGGAGAAACAAAGAAGCCAGGAGAGATTGCTAGCTGTCACCAGGAGAAACAGGATCAAGAATTAAGTTATCTGGGCAAAAGTATGGCTTACACAGAGTACATGAGATAGTATAGGAAGCAAGGCTGAGATGGTATGAACATGTAATGAGGATGTTGGAGTACATGAGATGGTATGAACACAAAATAAAAATGTTGAGAGTTCATGAGATGGTAGAGGAAGCAAAGCTGAAATGGTGTTATAAGGATGAAAAAGAAAAGAATCTGAGAATGGTGGAGATGAAGTATGTAGGAATATGACCACAAGGGAGACTAAGAAACAGATGAGAGATGCATATGACTGCAATTGAATAGAGAAGAATTAAGATAAATTAAGGCGGAAGAAAAAGGTGGAGGAGTTTTACTAAACCGATCTGGCCACACACAGGAAATAGTAGATAATGATAAATTTATAGCACAAGTGATTAAGTAAGGATTCTCCTCGGAAGTCTGCAAATACTCCAGTACATATTTTTTATGGTGCCAGGGCTCAATGGGTCTAGAGAGTTTGGGAGCCCATGTCCCAGTTATCTTGGTTGGACTAAAAATGGATGCTTGCAGCAAGGTCTATTCATATTATATTGACATTGCTTTGAGTTTAAAGATGCACTTCTAAAGGCTGGTACTAAACCAATGCTTTGTTGTTTTTTCACCACGCCTTACTACCTAACAGTTTGGGTTAAACGTATATGACCCAATTACACTAATATATTTGGGATGAGGAAGGTTTAATTTATAGGAAATGTATCCACAATTACAGGGAGAAAGATTGGAAAAGGTTTTAAAGAAAAACTTTAAGAAAAGACTCTCAGTACACCCGACCGGGATTCAAAGCTTATCTTCCTGTCGTAGACAGTCTAGTCTATTGCGAGAGTGACGTCTTAAGACCATGCGGACATCGAATCCAGTATTAAAACATGAATAGCCACCAGCGGATGTTTCCAGGTCACTCACCGATGGAACCAGAAATTGCAGCCCGACTCGCAGAGAATGGCCTGGTCGTTGTCGTGAACTTCCTTGTGGCACGTGCCACACGGGTAGATGGGAGGCGCATTGGGGTTCTGGGGGTTGAACACCATGGGCTGATCTGGGGGATAGATCTGACAAAACAAACTTGACTCAACATTTTGTATAAAGCGTCGCTTTATTTTAACACCACATCTTACTATCAATTAGGGTTGTACACATATGTACAGATTACACAAATGTGTTAGTTATGGAGAAGGTTGAATTTACATGAAATGTACCCCCATTTGTGTGAATTATTTGGTTGAGGTATTTAACATACTTTATGAACCAACTGATTATATCAGCGAAAGAGAATTTCTTTGAGTCAGTGAACGAAAGCTCCAACCAATTTTGCTGGGAAAAATATTTTCCCATACCTTCCAGGGATCTTTTACACGCCATAATTGACATGGGAACGGCAACTTTACTTCCCCTCCAAAGGAAGTTATGCTCTGAAATTTTATCACTCAAGAAAAATCCTTTGACTTTGGCTGGGTTTAAACTCATGAACATCGGGTCTTGAGATAAGCACTTTACCCCAATACTACCAAGATATATAACTTTAAATTATTTTAATTATGAACTGGTGTGTACATTACACCTTAATAATCACATAAACATTTTCTTAGCAATTTCAATTAACAAAGAATAATTTGAGTTTTGAATGGGCTTTGAGAATATTTATCATATTCGATTAGAGTTCACTTTGAATTGAAAAAGTAGACTTCACACACTCATGGTTTCAAGTTTAAACTTAAAATAGATGCTTATACCAGACAAAAATTATATTTTGGAAAAAGAAGCATTTAAATTTTCCCGCTAACCACAAAAAAAATTATTTCAATTAACGTAATGTACAATTAGGTTGAAATCCAATGCTTCAAATTTGTCCTTACAAATAAATGTAGCCTGCACAAGACTCACCTTGCCAGCCGACACCGGCATGGGTTTGGGGCCCATGCCTGGCCCTGGGAACCCATGCGGGGGCCCGTGCATGCTCATATGATGCATGTTAGGTGGGCCGGGGGGCCCTATGGGCCCCATTCCAGGATGAGAAGAGTGAGGCGAGTGATGGTTCATGGGGCTCATAGACCCCATGTTGTTCATAGGTCCCATGTTGAGGTGCGGACTGCCCATGGGGGGCCCGCCCCCACCACTGCACATGTTGCCCATCGGGCCATTGTTCATCGGGCTGCCACCACCCATGGCATTCATCGGACCATTATTCATGGCATTCATAGAAGGGGGTCCCCCCATCTGGTGAATGGGACTGCCCATCGGGCCACCTCCCATAGGACTGCCCATTGGTGGGCCACTGTTCATCATTTGGGGTCCTCCCATGTTGTTCATGGGGCTCCCCATGGGTCCCCCACCCATCGGACTGCCCATGGGAGGACAACTGTTCATGGGACTGCCCATCGGGGGCCCAGATGGCATGTTGCCCCCCATGGGACTCATGCCTCCCATGTGGTGATGGTGGTGATGATGGTGATGGTGGTTCATGTGCATATGATGACTGTGACTCATAGAAACTTGTGGGGGAGAGTCGTCAAATGGGTTTGAGGCCACAATGGTGTCCCCATAGCCTGCAAACATCAGTCATTCCTTGTATAATAGAGTTTTAGTCAAGGATGGAACCCTCAAATGCTTAAGGATAGTCGAGATTTGAGGATTCGAGAAACCAACCCTTAACAAAGATATTTTTTTTAATTCTTCAAGTGCAATTTGTTTTTGAACTCTAATACTACTTATTGGTGGTTCAGAACCAATTATAATTATATGATGAATCCAACAACCAGACCCCAGTCCAGTGATAACACTTAATTAAATCTATTAATGATAAGATTATTTTTTATAATTCATTAATTATTATATACTTTATTTACTATTTCTATTTTCTATGGTTATATTATATTTATATTTACTCCTATGTTCATAATCTTTTTCCAAGATTCGGATTCAGGATTCGGAATCGAACCAACTTTAGTTTTAGTTGTCAACATTTTCAATAGTGTACTTTCGCTCCTGGTCACATGTAAATGTGGACACACTTTCGTCCCCTTAAACCACATTGAAAATAACGGAGGGACTTTTACAAAGTCTATTGAATATTACAAAAACAAAAACAAAACAGATTCAATAGAAAGGAAAACACTTCAAATTTTGAATTAATTCCTTTTCCAACAACAGTCTATTCGAGAAAGAATTGGGCTAGTACGTGAGAATGCAATCTTGTGAAATAGTATGGACACGTAATGAGGATGGAGTTGAAAAGAACACAAGGGAGGTCAAGAGCAAGTGTGCGAGTGAGATGATGATGATGATGATAAAAGGATAAACCAAACAGCCAAATCCTAGAACATTAATTTATCCCTTAAACGAAGACAAATTTGAATCGGATCAGAACCGAGGGGAAACTAATGTGCATTATATAAGAGCAAGGGAAAAAGATAACATCTAGGATTCAGATAAAGATTTACAAGGAAAAAAATTAAGAGCTGTATCTGGGATTCGGATTTGAAACTAAGGGTGTATTTGATCCAGCTATAATAGATATGAAAGACTTAAATAAAACAAGGATTGAATATTCTACTCGTAAATCAACAAACATAAGGACCAAAATATCTATTTTCGAGGCACATTACGATCATATATTTCGATACAGTAAATTTAAACAGTGCCTCTTCTGCACCGAGGAATAGGCCTCATGCACCTTGAAATTCTCTGTTTATTTATGTATCTGCATTAAAGTTCGTTCTATCCTAGGTGGGTGCTATTAATATAATTTAAGTTTCGTGAGAATTGTCTAGGAAATGATGTGCTTTAAACTGCTTCGGCCGTCATTTATGGAGTGACTCATCGTTCCCACGTACTGTGGCACTGTTAATATTATTGTTTGCCGCTCAACTTAAATCAATTGTGTGCACAAATGGGAGTTAAATCCCTGACTTTTGTCATTATTTATTTTTAAATTGTGAGAGTTTGGTTTGTTAAACTTTAGTGTCATGTATGGTTTCTAGTCTAATTTTCATAGGAAGCTTGATATTTGAAAACTGAAACGACACTCATGTTGCCAAAGTGGCAAGAAAAAAAGAAGTATTTACATTCTTAGCCCATTTTGGATTAATAATGTAACTTTTTAGATTAGCTTTATAATTAATAAATCAAAGAGATATTTCTAGAATCTAAATTTTAGTGGCTTTCAATCAATTTTGGTAGTCGAAAGTGGGTTAACCATAAGAATCAGAATTTAAACTAAAAAAAAAACGAAAGTTGTTAATATGGGGGAGAAAATAGAACCTTAAAACGGATCAATTGGTGTTCCTGACTATTCAAATTTTTGGCTATCAGAGGCCGCCTCAACTTAATTAATCTTGGATGATAAATGAATCTTCTGACTATCAATTCTTTCAATAGTATTTGTAAAGTAGCACCTCGTTAATCCAAACTAATTGGATTCGAAGCTTGCTTGAATTCGGGAAGATACGTAATGTATTTTCACAAACCTTAAGCTACAGCTGAAGAGTCTCATAAAATTTATATTTATTACAGAAAAACACAGCGAAAAGAGGTTTTCCTTATAGAGTTATATCATTATATATTCGCATCCAATGTCCTTTTCCTGTGTTTGTCCTTTATGTTTTACCTTTTACATGTTCCTATCTATGTGTCCTATCATGATTTTCTTTTTTCTCCTCTTTTGTGTTTTTTGGTTTTCTCTTATAGGAAGTTGCGTTGCGCGTTTCACACTCCTCCCTGATGAGTTCCGATAGAATGAAACCTAGGTCGGGGGATTGGGCGGTGACGATCAATTTTCTTTAAGAGACATCCATTACCTCTTTGTCCATTGGCAGCAGTGTAAAGTGTGAACTGTGTTGTTCTTTTCATTGTAAAGGCCATATTGTGTTCATCCCTTTTATATGTTTCTATCCACCTTTCCTATACCTTCTTCCAAATATAATACAATTACCTCATAAAGCGAAAAGAGGTTTTCCTTATAGAGTTATAGAAAAACACATTGTAATAACTACGACAAATTTAAATTTATTTCACTAGTTTCTTACAGTTAACATATTAGGTCAAATATAAATATTTATTTTCTTAACCTTTTTTCCCCGAAAATTGTGTTTGAACTACCCGGGGTTCGGTCTAACAGCTGTTTATTTTTATTTCCTAGGAATCAAGTTTGACATCCCTAGTAATTATGCTGGCACTGTCATACAATTACAAAATTAACTCTGAAGGTTCCGACCTTACCCGTAAGAGGTGGGGGCAGCAAGTCTTGTATGATGGGGGGCGGGGGTTGAGCGGGAGGACCTGAGTTAGCATTGGATGAGCGGCGCTTCTTCTTGGCAGGGGGCGGAGGCTCGGGAGGCATGGCCCCCACCGGAGGCTTAAACTCTGCACCCATGCTGCCAAGTGGCATTCTGGAACAAATATAAGACAAATTTAGGCCAAAGAGTTTTTATTTGAGAGATGCAACAAGAACCAAAATTACGATACAAGTTTTTAATTTTTTTCCATATTAAGGTGGGGATGGAAGGAGACGCGAGAAAAGGACGGTGTTTTTGCAGTTTTTAAGACGAAACTTTTTTTTCTAAACTACTACTACTAACCTCTACTACTCGTTCAGTTTATATGCTTAAGTACTAATTACGCTAGAAGTTTAGGAACTGGGAAGGTTGAATAGAGAGAAAGTGAACTCACATTTGTATAGTAGGAGAGTGGAAAACAATTTAGGAAAAAAACACCCCTAGTTCACCCGAGTGAGTTTTGGATATAATAAATCAAATATTGATCCAGTATAAACAAAGAGTTTAATTTCATTCACATGGTGATGTCGACAGTTCCTGAATATCCATCATGAGCATAGCGGCATTAGATGAGAAACTTTTTATATGAAGATAAAAGTTTTTGTCATTAAATTCCATTACACTCCTAAGAGATATTAGAGAGATTTTGAGGTCGCCATGCGAATAAAATTAACTTCTATGTTTTTACTGGAACTATATTTTATTAATGTTGTCCAACATTGTTTTGCCATACAAAACCGCCAAAACACTGACCTTTTCTCATGTCCACTTCCATCCCACCTTAAAAGTGTGCTTAAAGTGGCACGCGAAAAGATTGTCTTAGAACAATCGATGATGTTTGTTCCAAGATATTTTGCCCAACCTGTCCACTTTGCTGGCTGAATGGTCTTAGGCGTCACTCTCAGAGTAGAATGGATTGTCAACGACTAGATTGAAGTTCGAATACCAGTCGGCGATAGTGAGGGTTTTCGGTCTCTTCTACCACTACTCTATCGTCCGCAAACACCAATAGCGGTACTTTTATTTTCACACCAAACCGAAATCTTGTTTCCATTGAGGAAACTCTTTCCAGTGCATTTTCTAGTGATAAGATTAAACAAAATGGGTGAAATAGGGCCAACATTCCCCTTGCCTTACCCCTTTCTCTACAATGAAGCAGTCAGTCTCTCTCAACCCTTTACCCTCAGTTTACATTTCGTATTACCGTACCTACAGAGGGGTTATTCTCATCAGTTTTAGTGGTATTCCTGTTTCTTGCGAGAAGAATTCTAACCTGAAGAAACTTTTAGAAAATACAATCTTTTTCTTTTGCGACAAACATTGATAATATTTTACTATAAGTATTAATAATATCTATCAAAAGTAACAACTGTATATTACATGACTTGACATATAAGTGTGAAAGTAGAGCTAGTAACTTTCTACTGGTACAATAAATTGATAATTTTAAATAAAAAGTTGTCCAGAATCATGAGAGCCTTAACGAAAACTCGGCAGTACATGCCATTACTGGCCAGCGCTTCCCTAGGTCCTATTTCCGAGTCAAAGAGACACAAAGTGTCTGCGAGTTCCCTGCAGTATAACAAACTTCCGACAGATTACCTACTAACAATGCCCACGCTTACCCGCAGGAGTTTCCAAGAAGTTTATCATTTCGATCATCATGGAAGCAGGGCCCACGCTGCATGTGCTGTGCCTCTCCACCCGGTCCTTGGAAGAACATGTGGTTCCTTCCCCTTGGCATGCTACGCATGGACAAACAATTCGCACCAACTCAACCAACATGTTGTATACTTTTGGATTTATTTAACACACAAGACATAAACAACTCGGGCTGTATCTGACAATAGCCGACTTAACGAGCTGTCGACTATTGACGTTCACTTGATAGTTGCATTAGCAATCACGCGATCAAGTGCAGATCCGTCTGAATAGTCACGAAGTGTGCTAATGCACTCCTCACACGCACTTGAGACCAACAGTGACAGCAAGTTACCCTTAACACGCTGTTGATGCGGCGTTTGATCGGCAATTTAATTTTTCGTCTGCTATAGATAGATCTCGTAGAGTAATGTGATCTTTGATAATGTACATTAAATATACTTTTTTTTTAGCAGTGAAAATAAGTCATCACAGATCTTTAAGTGGCCTAAACTAATTTGGGCTGATATATGGCGTTTAAAATAGTTTTTAAGATCATTGGTAGGAAGCAGCACTGCGGACTCAAGGGCGTGAAAAGGATATTTTGCCGTTAAAATTGTCTGTTGCAGTCTTTGATCTCAAGTGTGTGTAAAGTGTAAAGTCATCAAGTCAAGTGTACTTGCCTATTCGGATACAGCCTTGATCTAAGGAAATGTGGATGAGGGAAGTTAATCAGAACTGTGCCAGCATTCACAAAGTGTAAAACCACCCAAGTGGAGCGAGCAAAGAATTCAAACCATTAAAAACTATTAATGTACACCAACCTTTCCACATGATTTACCACAGCACTAATTTGAAACAGTTAACATAAACCTACATCAATTCCATCCACTCATAACACACACAATACGATAATAGAGTTGTATATATTTATAGACGAGTGTGTGAATATGAATATACCTGACAAAGGGCGCCATCCCAGCTATATTATGGCTCATGTCCCTTCACTTTACCATCCCTTCGATATTCATCAACCTCTTCTTTTTACCCTCAAGACAGCTGTCTTGATAATACTTCTGAAAATTCGTAGAAAATAACATATGTTTACATTCTCACAACCAACTAAACAAGTATTAGTGTACTTTTAGAAATAAGAGAATGGTTATCAATATCCACAAGGGCATAAGTTCCTAACCTTACAGTTTCCTTTATCCAAGACTCGCTGTCGTCGTATAGCATTCTAAATTCGGTTCAAAATTTAATAAACAAAATTTAAAACACATTTTTTATCCGCCATTAGGTATCACTTCTCAATTTCACCCCCAAATTTGTGACAGAGTCGGTTTCATTTTGTCAGTTTTTCAGAAAAGACCTGAAAAGTGGTAAGAATAAAGAAGTTTTCTAGCAGATATTTTCTACAAACTTAAATATATTTAAGAAATGTAAGACACTGAATTATTTCCCTAAGCAATTCACGTGTGTCTGTAGACCGTATTAGAAACAACAATAAACACAAACTGTGATTTATCAACATTTGTATCTAAACACACGCTACTTTCATGTCGCCATTGTCTATTTTCTTAGCACACGGCCCATAGATAGCGCGTTCATCAAATCATGGCCACTTTGACTCCTGGCAACAAATATGTGGGCATAGCTTCCTAGAGTACAACATAAATGTATTTATTTTATGATTTTCAGATAGATGTTTCAGTGACACAAATATAAGGGAAATTTATTTACAAGTACATCTTTCTGATATTATTTCAGTGCTCATGCAAACGAGTGAATAGGCAAAGAACAAAGTACAGTAAATATAACAAAATGGTTGTACATGGTTCTAAATTGATAACCGTACTTGACATAATTTACGATAGATAGAAGTTTAAACAATTATTATTTTTCTCCATGGATCCGTAAATTCTAGTCTACTTAACCGATTTCATGAATTGTAATTCTGACTCTTGGCAGGTTTAACCATTATTAACTGTTTCCAGCCTTTGGCCGGGTCAGTTCAGTAAAATACCTCCATATTCCTCTAACCTTCCACCAGTCTTCCTCCTTTAATTACTTTCATTCTTCTCCTCTCTATTGCACACTTTCTGTTATCTGCTTCTCTCATATCTTTCTTGACCTCCCTTGTAGTATTTTTCCTTTATACTTAATTTCCATAATTTTCTTTGGCATCTTCTCCTTCTCCGCCCTTATTACATGCCCATATAATCTCATTCATGCTTTTTATACTATCTCATGTACTCCCTCTACTCCCAATCATTCCCGGATAACTTCACTCCTTACTCTGTTTCTCATCGTGACAACAAAAATGCTCTTCATAGACTTAATTCGCATTGCTTCCAAATTTCCTAGTCTCTCTTATATTCAATGTCCATGTTGCTACTGCACATGTGATAATGGGTACAAAGTATGTCCTGTTCGACACTTCCTTACACTTCAAGGGGACCACTCTTCTCCATAACAGGTCTCTTACACAACTTATAATATAACAACTCTTCCTGCTGTCCTCTTCTAATTAGATCGACTTTCTACTTCCACCTTGGCATCACCTTCTTGGCAGGTCCAGTTATGTTACTCCTCCAAGTCTCTCAATCCTCGGCCAGTCTCTTGGTGTTGTATATCTGCCTTCAACTTTGATGGAATTCAGCATCTGGTATCACCTCCTTCATCTCTTCCCATTTATAATTCCTTCAACCGTAATCTTCAGCAGGCATTCCTTTTTTATCCAATGTCTTAGACAATTAAACTTTCTTTCCTTGATTCTTTATGATCATTTGTCTATTTCTACAATTAGTTCTAGGCACTTCCTCGTTTCTAATTATTTCTCCTCAGCTTACTCCTTACATTCTCCTCCAAATCTACATTTCTAACACTTCTATCCTTCTTTCACCATCTTTCCTTAGTGTCCAGATAGGCACCATACATAATACTTATAACAAAGCATTTTGTTAATCCTTTTCACAATTCTTTATTCAGTGGCGCTCATATTAAACTCATCTTCTTATTAAATTCTTCCTTTGCCATTACCATTCCCGATCTTATTTCCATTGAATAATGCATTACTGCCATTAATAACTATCCCAAGATACTTAAAACATTCCACCTGTCCAATTTCTTCTCCTTCTTATGTAGTGTTTATTCCTTTTCTCCAAGTATCTTACTCTTTATCTTGCTCATTTTAATTCTATATTCCTTGCAATTGGTGTTAAGATTTCTAGAATCTCAATAACTTTTCCCCTACTCTTTTCCTTAACTGACCACCTCTGTGGTCTAGTGGTGAGAGCCCCTGGCTGCTATCCCTGGTGTTTCAAAAATGTTTCTGTGAAGCAGTAGGTCTGGAAAGGGGTCTAACTCAGCCTAGTGAGGACAAACGAAGAGCTACTTGAATAAAGAAGTAGCATTACAGTTTAGGAAACTCAGATTAATCGCCGAAAGACTCGTTGTGCTAACTCCGTGATACCCTCTATTCGCAAAGTTTGGTACCATCATCACTAGCCGTGGTGGTCGCTTGGTCAGTATGGCTTACTTGTGGGCTCACACCGTGAAGTATTTTTTTATCTACCATGACTACGATATCATCCGCAAACCTTATACATTTGTATCTTCTTCCTCTTATACTTACTTCTCCCTTTTCATCCAAACATTCCCCAATTATCTCTTCAAAATATATATTAAATAGGGTGGGTGACAGGGAGAAACCTTGCCAATCTTTTTCCTAATCCAATCTCTTTAGTCAGCTCTCTTCCTACCCTCACTCATAATCACGGTTTCAGATACAAATCCTGATTCAGTCTTCTCTCTTTATAATTAATTCCATGTATTTTTTCAATATTAACAAAAGCTTATCCCAACATACGAGGTCAACTGCCTTCTCCAAGTCGATAAACACAACGTACACTTTTATATTAATTATACAATTCTTTCTCTAACTATCCTATCTCTCATTCTCACTCTTCGTCTGAATACTAATGTTCTTATTCCATCACGTTCTTAAGATTTACATACAATCTTATAGTAATCGTTCTCAATAAGAGCTTGGCTACATGAGACTATCAAATTTAGTGTCCTGTATTATCCACACTTTGTGGTATTTCTCTGGTCTTCAATAGGAATTATTATTTCACCAAAGTCTTTACGCCATTATTTCTTTCTGTATATTTAATTGCACAAATCAATTAATTCCATTTACCCCTTTTCCATTCAATGCCTACAGAAGCTCAAACTTAAGAGATGTTTATATTTTTCTTTCTAATATCTCGTACCCTTTCTCGTCATCATCCACATTGTTCCCCTCTTCCAATTTCAATTCTTCCTCTCTTGGTCTCATTTACCAATCATACCTCTTATTGTTATCTTACCATTCTTAAATATTTAGTTTTTCTCTAAAACTGCTTCTAATTCTTTTTCCTTTAAATACCAGCTCTATTGCCTTATTATATATCAAAACATATCTACCTTCCTTTATATAATGTTTATATTTCACTGCAAGTTTCCCTTATCCATTTTTCTCTGGCTTTATCAGGCTCTATTTTAAGCTCATTCCTTATCCTTCTGTATTTTCTCCTACCATTGTCTGTGCACACCTTTTCCCATCTTCTTCTTTCCTCCATATTATGTAACATCTAATAAATTGTAATCCACTCTTTCTTTATTTTCTTTCTGGTCTTAATTTCTAGTTTCTTTTGCCGCGTCTTTTAGACTATGCCGGGACGTTTACCATCTTTCGTTAATTATTATAGATATAAAATTTATAAAGTCAAATGTTCTCAATTAAATTTGTATTTAATAATAGTAAGATGACGAAGCAGTACCCATACGGGGAAATATAAAGTGAGTAACTAACGTGTACTCTTTTCCGTGATAGATTACGGTTTGAAGAAGACAGCGTTATTCATAGAATTATGATAAGACTTAGTTGTGAGCATCATACTTTTGATAGTGTTGAATATTATGAGCTGGTTGCAGTTGCAAAGGAATAAAAGAGTATGGTATATTTTAGTAGCTTAGGAACTACGAGTGTTTGTCAACCATGCTATAAATTGGTGACTAGGCTGGGTGGATAAGAATTTGTAATCGTATTCACAAGGTAATATGGCTTGTAAGAAGGATAAAAGGATTATAACGCACAGTGATATATATCTCCCCCTAATTAAATACTTAATGTTGTGGTGTTTTTTTAATATGAGAGACACAAAACATCTTACAATACCTAAATAAACACGGCGTCTTTTTTTTTTATTGTCAAATAAGAAGCAACTTGACCCGCCTCGGTGGCGTAGTTGGCTAACGCGCTTGTCGTGTTGAGCTCGACTGCTGAGGACGGGGAGATCGAGGTTCGAAT
>CABEEJ010006012.1:20272-43964 GCA_901482245.1 Timema douglasi | reverse complement strand
GCAATCTTCTACCTTCCTCATTTATATCTTCCCAGCTGTCATATCCTAAACACTCACTCAAAACCTCCTATCTTTTCCCATATGTGTTCCTAATTTAAACAAAAGTGGATTAAAATATTCTTAGTGATTAGAACGTCTTCGGAATTTGTGGTGTGCATAAAACATTTCAAAGAATATGTAGTCTCAAACTGATGTTTCTTTTATAAAGATAACTGCTTTATTCAAGAACATCCTAGACTTCATCTCATCCAGGGAACATCCGATTAATAAACCCTTCTCTCCCTTTTTATTTAAATTGGTCAGAAAAATTGACCAAAAATATCAATGCCCTCAATCATTCAACTGTAGTTTGATAGTATTGAATAAATGTGCACTCATTAACTAGGGTGTGGACTGTTGACGTAGCATGGTCAAACACGTCACTCTCCCAAACACATTAGAGCAATAAGTAGATATGTGTATAAACCTGAACGGGTAGTAAGACACCATGTTAAAAAAAATATGGACAAGAGTATTATATCCCGATAATTTGACCTTTTCCAGAACTTTTCCATTTTTTAACTTTTTTTTGACCAGTTTCTCGAAACAACCATATAAATAAATCTTTGTTTCAGAAAGTGATGGAATCTTCTCTTTGCCACAAAATCTACCTAACGCGCATATTGGAGAACTTTAGATGTGATGTATTCTTGCCCGATATTCCCAAAGATTTTGTCAAAGTGAAGTAAGTACACTTTTAAATTTATCATTAACCCTTTTTTCTGCGTTAATCGGATATCCGATATCAGCACTATAGCCATTGACTGTGGAAATCGACTTTACCCCTAAACTTTATTTACCTTTGCTACGACAGTCGGAAAGAACCACTCAAGTGTTAGAACGCTGAATTATTTCATAGTCGCATGCCCATGCCCATCTGACATCTGGTGTTAGTTTTGAGAACTGTAAATTACCAGCTGCTAAATCATAACAATAGTAACGCTTGTTTACTTCCGCATTTCACTACTTGTAGCACATGTACAGTATTTATATGACGGGAAACATTGTTGAGGGATTTGTTAGTTTAGTATTTGTTATATTTACCCGGTTATTCTGTGTTAGTAACATTTAATTTATAATTGATGAATTCATGCCATGTGAAGTGTAATAAATATAATATTTGGTTTGTATGGCAACTGAAAATTCAATAACTGACAGAGTTTTAAAATTTATTTTATCCATTCCAATTGCTATTTTATTTTTGTTCTTTACCTGATTACTATTCTAAACCATGCCTAACACAAGTATATGATCTTATAGACTGCACTGAGGAAAGCACCAATGTAGCACAACATTGTTCATAAGGCCTATATTAGGCCAATATTAGGCCTGTAAAATCCTCATTTGATTGGTTTGACACTATTGTGGGTTGCTAGTAAAATAAAGAATGGTTCTGATAACAGAATAACATAGCATTCGGGTAAAATGTGACACAAATAATATGTGGCATATAAAATATATATTATTATGCGATTTATAGACAACATGGTGTTAAATTTCATATTTAAAATGCATTACCAGTTGAAAATCACATTATTTGATTATAATCATGATCATCAAACAAATTTTCAGATTTTGAATTTTTGGCATTAGCATTTCTGAAGATAAGAAGTTAAGATTAAATATGTAACAAAAGGTTTTAAAAAAAGTTTAGATTTAGTGAGAGATCAATTTTCTTATGAACTTCTTTCTCCCAGAAATTTAACAATATCATTATTTTTATTTATTTAAAAAATTTGTGTTAATCTTTCCATCTGAAACTAAAAAGTGTATCAAGTAAACTCATGATACAAACAGTTAATGTATAGAATTAAAATCTCTAACAACTTAACTTATAAGGTTTTACAAATGATCAAATAAATTACTCCATATTTATTTGTTAAATACAAGTAACCAAATGGACTACATGGATTGTTTTAATCCATCAAGTACATTAGACTCTCGATTTCCCAGGGTAATTGAGGCGAGAGGAAGCATAAATAATAGAAATAATTCCCTTTTCCGCATAGATACATTTTATGCCTAGTAAATTAATGAAATAAGTTCTTTATTCATTTGTTTTATCTTTAGGATTGTACTAATTGCTGTTAATTTTGTGTTTGTAAAGTGTCATCGTCTGTACGACCTACTATTTCCTTGTCTGTCTCTTTCTGAGTGATTCCGCTCCTGCACACTGGGTTCCGACAACAAAATACATTCAGATGGTGGTATATTGTTTGTGACATATTGAAATATAGGTACGGTTAAGCCACAAACTGGTTGATCCACTCATGGTAAATCGGGTGTCTACTGTACTGGAGGTGGAAGATTTGGCGATTAACGTCTTTGAGCACACAATCCATACTAAATGTGAATATTTCAAAATTTTAATAGAATTAATTTATGATTTTAAGGACATTGTACTGCATGGCAGTAAAAAAGTATCAGTTGGAAACTAAAAATAAAATTACAAATTACCTTTTTAAATGTTTCTCATCCCTCACAGCACCGGGCATGGTGTTGAATTTGAGACACATTTTGGGTGGATTGTGATAAGATTATTTCTTTTATGTTATACAATGAGCCTATATTTTAGCAAAATGTAAACCCTCTTAGTTCCACAAGCAATCTCTTTCCCTCCCCCCCTCCCTCCCGTGTTTGTTTCGACCATTCTCTTTGGTATCCTCTCATTCTCCATCATCATTACATGACTATACCATCTCAGTTATGCTCCCTCTACTATTTCCTGGATAATTCTATTCTTAATCTTGTTTCTCCTCTTGACACCTAACATACTGCTCAAAAATTTAATTCCCATGGCCTTCACTTTAAAGGTATGAGAATTTCGTCTATGATATTTATATAATGATTTATTATAATACATATTTAAGTTTTATTTTAGATTAATCAAAATTCTTGATTTAATTGCAATTTGAAAAGGTTGAGGACTCTTTAGAATGTTATTAAAATAAATTTAAAATGTGTATTATAAGTTGCGCAGATAATAAATATGTATTTTTAGTTCTCACGAAAATAATGATGCTTTTTCACTTCCAGATAATTTGATGAAGATTATTCTAGTGGTATTTTTCCATAAGGTTATGATTAATAATTGATTTATTTGGGCCCCAAAAACTTTTTTTTTCTTCACTGTCAGTGCATTTTTTCTTTCTTCTTTCTCAGTTGCTCCCAAACATTTTTATCGGTGTACCAATCTAACAATTTCCGTAATTTGGAGTCGGTACCACCGTTTGTATGTTTAGTACAAGATTGCTGCACCATCTGTCTGAGCTTGAACAAGGATTGCCACCCCCACAACAACTGTTTAATGTGCTTGTTTTGTTTGTATTCTCACAGCATATGCTCTGGAACAATCTTACATACCACAATTTGGGAACCTCTGCTCTAGACTATTTAATAAGTCTTCACTATCTTGGGCCTATTGCAATAAGCCTAAAAGTTATCAGGCTGATAAACATATATATTATTTTCCAACTAGTCTGACTCATCGCAAATTGACACTGTGTACTGTACACACTATAACTGACACTGTGTACTGTACACACTATAACTGACACTGTGTACTGTACACACCATAACTGACACTGTGTACTGTACACACTATAACTGACACTGTGTACTATACACACCATAACTGACACTGTGTACTATACACACCATAACTGACACTGTGTACTATACACACCATAACTGACACTGAGTACTGTACACACTATAACTGACACTGAGTACTATACATATGACTGCTATTGTATGCTATATACATTACAGCTGGCACTGTATGTAATAAACAGTTCAACTGTTAACCAAAGAAAAACGACCTCTACTACACTTGTCCAGGATTCGAACCTCAAACTCCCTAATATCTGCAATCAGTTCTATTGCTACAGTCACCCCTTTGGCAATGCTGTCACTGAACCAGATTACTGTTTGGTTTGCATGCAATACTGGTTTTTTTTTCTTTTCAAATAAATCAAATGTAAACTATTTACATTTATTCCAGAGTGACCAATGTTCCAGGAGAACAACAAGAAGAAAATGGAATCAAATATTTCCACGAGGTCTATGAAAAATTAATCTAAAACAATTGAATGTATTGAATTTATTCCCACCTGGCTTAGACAGAAATAGATTTTTACACCAAGAGTTTTACTGAATGGTATTATTATGTTTCCAACCATTTGGATTTGATATAACATTTTACTACATTATTTTTTGATGTAAATGTTAGTTTTCAGTAATTTTATGTACAAACACACATTAAAAGATATATAAATTGGCACATTTTTATTTTATTTAAAATGCATAATTGTTCTCAACTATTTGACACCTTGGCTAAGTCGGTAGCTTGTCTGCCTGCCGAGCTAAGGGTCGTGGACTCAATCCCCACCATGACGGAAAATTTCACAATGATGAATAAATGCCTGGCCTAGTCTTAAGATAGATTATAAGGCAAATGAAGTTAGAACAGGCCCAGCAAGCCGGTAGTGAGCTTGAATAATAACCGGCCCAGAACACAGGCTGGAAACAGTAATGGATGTAAGTAAAAAGTTCTTCTGAACCTATTCCAAATCTAACAATAAATGCAATAATAGTTATAAAGTGCTATGAAGTCAATAAACATATAATTAGATTTAAATATAGTTAAATACATAAAGTGTTTAAATTAAATTCCGCCTCTTAACTCTCAACCATTTTAGAGTCTCTCTATCTTCATATATATTAACCACCTAGATTAACTTGTTTGTTTAGACTGGAAACATACTTGATTTAATTTTTAATACTGGAAATCGAGTGCTGGGCTCACCAAGCCACCAAGTGGACAAGACTTGCAACTAAATACTACTAAACTATAGTAAATTAGAAAACTGAACATTTCAATTTGACAAAAGTTTTATTTAGTAGACATTAAAAACATAAAAATGTACAAGTTTTACAATAAGGTAGAAAATTATAGAATTTTAAATTTCTTCTCAAGGCAAATAAACTGGAGGGATTACTTGATAACTTGTGGCTACCTGGGCAACACAGTGGCCAGGCATGAGGCAGTAGAATTTCTAAAAGGAGAGTATTTTGAGAATTAGTTAGAGCAAAATATAGAACAAATTTACAATATAACGTTTACACAGTCTCACTTGACAAGGTTGAATATTACCAGAGATCCACCAAATTTGTTGGATAGTTGGCTGGTGAATCCAGCTGATTGATGGCTAAGGGCCAGTAGTCATTAAAGTACTATGGCCGGACATGTTCCCTTACGGTACTACCAATGCATTCAATAGTACATAAACATCCTTTAGTACTAATACAAAATTTAAGAACCTATTTACAGGCCAAAACAAAATAGTATTATTTGCGCGGACCCCACTATGACAATAGGTCAATTTCCACGGGTTGCGCACCCAAACTAATACTTTCAATGAACATTGACCGCATAGTCAAATCTCTATCATTTACAACTGCACTGTGTAAGGCAAAAGAAAGAAACAGACTTCCTGGCGATAACCATCAATAACAAAGCACTGAAGCACATGACGTTTAGGGTGTCATGAATTACTTTACTTTTCAAGATTTATAGGAACTTGTGAGTTAGTGTAAATCAGCAACACTAAAATTCACATTTTCCGAGCCAGAGGCTTTAACGTTAGGACAGTGTCCAAAAATACAATAATGCACTCAGCATTTGACTTTATGAGTCATTAAAATCTGACTTGACCATCAGACAAAAAGGCGTAATATTGCTTCTAGCATAATGAAGTTAGCTAGTTCTGAACATGATACTTAATATAAAAAAAACATTTTCTCTTGCTAAAAAAGGACTCCCGAATGACTATTTACATTATGTCAAACCAAAATAAAGTATCTTCTAGCTAAACACTTGGGACTAAATGACCCCCGCTGGATACCGATACCCTAGCAGCGGCGTCCTTGTATCCAGCGCGTTGACTCGGACGATTCATCCTGCTTCGGCGATGCTGTGGTGGCGATTCCGACGACCCAGACTCCATGATCAGTCTTGTTTTTTTGTTCACCGGCAGCGCTTCGTTGTAGTACCTAGGCTGTGTAAAGGCGTTCTGCAAACTCGAACTCGTGGTGCGTCCCATATATAGTCACAATCAGACACGAACATGAAAGAGAGATAAAGGAGAACGAATCAAGAAGCAGAGGTAAAAATAAGGAAGAATAAACGAGGATTGGAAAGAGAGAAGAGATTGAAACTGACGAGCTTCTTCTGTCGACCACCAGAGGCGGAGTTGCGCACGGGATCGGAGCGGTGGCTTCCATTACGACGCTTCTCTGTCTACTGAACAGGCGAGAATTGCACCACGTGGAGCCGCCATTATAGATAAACCTGGTTTTAGAAGTGAGTTAATGATATCTGCAGGCATCTGGCCGTGGGTGAGTTTATACACACATATCCTATATCAAAATGCATCAGTATTAATTTAGTTATTTGATTTTCACTGTTATTTTTACGTAAAGAAATAATATAGATGTATATTTTTCAATTTTCTTGACGACCGCATGGTCGGCTGTAAGTTTTTTTGTATCTGACCCCTTCTTATAACAAGGGCACGCATTCACATATCTTATTCATAACTATAATAATATTAGTCCTCTTTTTTGATATTAAGAACAGCAATTATCAAAATATAATTATTTTTTGACTATCCACGTGTTTGAACGTAGGGCTATACGTATTTTTTGTATGAGAGAGTATAACTTTGAGGTAGTTTATCTTCAATATCTCGATATAACTCAAACGTGGAACCTAATTACACGAATAGTAATAAATAGTTAACTTTTTCCTTGTAGGTGTTCAATCAAGCTGATTGACACGCTACAGACTGAACCAATCGAGTGCTGGGCTCATCAAGCCACCAAGTGGACAAGACTGAACCAATCGAGTGCTGGGCTCACCAAACCACCAAGTGGACAAGACTGAATCAATCGAGTGCTGGGCTCACTAAGCCACCAAGTGGACAAGGCTGAACCATTCGAGTGCTGGGCTCACCAAGCCACCAAGTGGACAAGAGTGTAAAGCAAGTACAAGGGACTCTGACCAAGAAACGAACTAGGTTAAGTTAACACACGGTTTTCTGCCACTATGGTTTCACTTAGATATTTTAATGGATTTAATTTTTACTTTTTATAAACTAAGACTTTTTTTCCCATCACATTAATATGCTTAAATGTTAAAAAAAACATTCAAACTAATACATTGTTTCTAATAAAACTTCATTCAAAATCGCTTAAAGGCTATTAATTGGCCCGACCCCAACTTCTTCCATAGCCTCTTCTGATAAGTAAGAGCCTGTAGGGGACATGGTGGGTAATCAATAGCTATTGGTTTCAATTTGTTTTTGATGGGTTTTTTTATCCCCGAGTCTTACTACCTGTTCAGGTTGTATGCTTATAATATGATCATCACTCTGATGGGTTAGGAATGAGGGAGGAAGCATTTTACAGGTGATCTACCTGCACTTTCATGGAGGGAGAGTGGGGAACCATTTACGAAAACCCACCCTCACTTAATCTGACCGGAATTCAAACGTCGATCTCCATCATCAGCAGGCTACTCTAGTGCGAGAGTAACAGCTTAATACCAGTGGAAGTCACTTGCCGAACCATATGTGAACCTTAGTCAGACTTCATGTGTCCCTGATATATTAAAGAAATACATACCTTTAGGTAATTATTCGTGATAAAAATAAACACACCCACATTTATAAAAAGTTGTTAAAAAAAAGGCCACCGGTATTTTCCAAACATAGGCTGATTTGTCCAACCCTTGCTTCCTAGCCGCACGAGTAGTGTGGCAACAATCCACATCCCGCCAACGTCAAATGTTCATCGTCAGCTGGTGACATGAACATACAACAATGTGGGAGCTCACAGGTTAAATTTTGTATGTGATGAATGTTTTTACTTGGAATTCCAGACCACTTGATATTGACCCCCCATTCTTGAAGCCTAGTTATGTTTATTTGGCTTGGCCCACTGCCTCAGACCATTTGGCCACTGAAGCGGATACTTGTGTATCTAAAGGGTTAAATAAAGCATCTGTGAAAGTTTGTAATGTTAATTGACTAAAAGATATAGAATCTGTTGGCTGAAAAGAATAAAGAAATATCTAATTTTCAAGATTTGAATTTGCTACGGAAAATAGTAAGATGTTCAAGACATGGTTGCTGTAGATTTTAGCATCTCACGATACCCTGTGAAATAGACTATTTATTTCATAATTTAGAAAATACCTTAGTACTACTTTCTATAGACGGCTGACTTTTTTTGTATCAATATATATATTTAAAACAAAGCATAAAGGTTATTGACCCGTACATATTAGTTGTGTCAGAGTAGAAACTACAAAAAATGAGAGTCAAAGCCCTCCCCCCTCCCTATCTTTTTTTTCTCCTTGAATTCTCACACTATCTATTAAAATAGGTCTGATTAAAAACAAAGTACCGGTAAGCTTGATAGGAAATTTATTTTAATGTAACTTGGAACTTGGAAGAAATATGATATAGCTACTGATCAAGATGAGAATAGACTTGTCATCAAACACAGAGGAAACAAGTTAGTTAACTGACCTGGAGTGGTGAGATTGTAGCTTGTTTCTTGAGCAGATAAGAAAGTTTCATGGCTGTGTGTTCCGAGGCTAAAAGACGCTTTGATCACAGTTTTACGCGTTATGATAAGAAAAGTGTGGGACGAGTGAGCCTAGAGACATTAGTGTGGTGCTGACACCTAGTGATGAATGTAACTAATTACAACAAAGAATAGAGCACAGCTGGCTCAGTAATAAGGTAGTAGTAAGGTGGGATGAAAGGGGACATGAGAGAAGGCAAGTGTTTTTGCAGTTTGCAAACCTTTACATCAGCCGAGAAAACTCTATTCCCTGCTCCTCCCGCTAAATCCCAAGCCGAATATTCAAGAATAGAACATGCTCCCTTTCCCCTCCGAACTTACAGAAATGTACTTTATTCCCAAATCAAACCTCCTTACCAGAAGCCATGAGAAATTCTCACTTGGTATTTCACAGAAATCTTCCAAGAGCATTCACTAGTCCTAGAGGAACACCTAAAAGAGTACCTTCTCTGAATATACCACCAATCGTCCACCTCAGTGGGCTTGCCTCAGGATTCCATGTCCATGGGCTCACCCCCAGCCGAGGTCAATGGATTTTTCTTGAGACACAAAAATCCATTGCACAACTTCATATGTTTGTTGGCCCTTTCACTCCCACTCATAGAAATGCTCGTGTGTTGATATAATCAGTTGGTTCATAAAGTGCACTTTACATCCACTACTGTTTCCAACCTGTGGCCTGGGTCAGTTTTTTATTCACTACCGTCTTGCTTGGCCTGTCGTAGCTTCACATGTCCTATAATCTAACTTAAGACTAGCACAGGCACAACGTCTAGTCCCCAGCCGTTCATCACTGTGAAAGGGTAAACCAACATTACACCAATGATACATTTTTGGCCATGTCAAGAATTGAATCGGAGACCCTTAGCTCAGTAGACATACAAGTTACTTACTGAGCTAAGGTGTCAAATTACACGTTAAATAGCTCAAATAAATCAAATACTATCAATCCTCCACCCAGAAACTAGCCAGGTGTAACAACTTCAATCTATTCTAAGTAAATCAGACACAGAAAATAAATTTTTGGCTAATGCATCAACACAAGATATACATAAACTGTGATCCAACCAGGGTCACTAGTGGTTAATGATGAAACTGAAAAAATTACTTATTTGTGCAATTTCCTAAACTTTATTTGCAAGGATTAGGTAATACTATACAACTGATTTGCAAAAATTAATAACTAATATAAGTCTTAGAGCTATTCAAATAAATACGTTATTAATAAAATATACATTTATTGGTGCATGAACAATATTTGACACACATACACACTTACAATCAAGTACCTATTCATGATTAACTGAAAAGTTTTTTTTTCATGAAACCACATTAACGTTTAGTTTCTGTAAAACCTAGTAGCCATGAAACCTGGCTAACACATGTTTGTATAAAATTAATAATTATTAATAGCCACCCTGGTCTTATTATACAAAGAAATTGTTTTTAAACAAGTTGCCAGCAAAATCCCCTCAATAATGTAGGTTGACAAGAACAAAGAGAAGTGGTTAAATGAGATTAAAAAAACTATTTAAAAAAATTACCAGCAAACCTACTGGGTGGTAATGGAATATAAATAGTTTAGATAAACTAACACACAAGCAATCAAATAACGGTTTGTTTACTTCATGTAATTTGTCACTAGACGCCAAGAAACATTAGAAATATTTTTTTTCTAACTTATATTATCTATGATAAAGTGTATGTTTTGTTTGTGGTATTAAATTCATCCAATTAATTCCTGCACATTCTTTATTAACATGTTATGATAATAATTCTACAGCATTTGTGTTTTACATGCATGTATTGCTTAAATAAGTTAAATAGATAGTATATTAGAATAAATAAGTTACCAAGTAGTAACTAGGCTCAATTGATGTTTAAGGTAAACTTAAAATGTAAGAGGAGTCAGATGAAAAGGCTAAGGTAAGCCTATAATGTTTTAAACAAAATGTTGGAAAAGGGCAGACATTAAATCTAAAACAATATTAATGCAATGACAGTTGGTTTATTTCTGTCAAGTTGCACAACATTAATTTATATTATATTTGTAAGAAGGTACAGGAAAGGTGGATAAAAGGGATGAACACAATATGGCTTTAAATAAAACTAAAAACACAGTTCACACCTTACATACACTTTATTTAAATTGTGAACTGTGTTGTTCTTTTCATTGTAACAGCCATATTGTGTTCGTCCCTTTTATATGTTTTTATCCACCTTTCCTGTACCTTCTTACAAATATAATAGAATTACTTCATAAAGCAATAAGAGGTTTTCCTTATAGAGATATAACATTTAAAAACAAAAATTTGCTTCTTTATCTAGTAGGGCTACAGATTACATTTAAAAACATATTTGGAAGTTAGATGAACTTGAACAAAATTTATAACAGCTTGTTGAATTTATTTCTAACTCAAAGATTATGAATACTTAAAACCTCATCACAACCTACTTTTGATGCATAGGATTAAAAAAACAAAAACAATTTACTTCATGACTGCAGATGGAAGAAAAACGTCGATGAAAGTACAAAGAGCACATTGATAGCTAAGAAAGTATCCAACCCTGGACCCTTAGGTCAGTAGAAAACACGCTACCGACTGAGCTAAGGTGTTGGATCTTCACTATCACTTGCTTACATTAATATACAGTGAACACTGTGTTATTATAGTAAACATTGTAACATTATATCTGCATTATGTAAAACCTAAATTATACCTTTCAACAAAAGTGAATGGAATGCAGTTCAAGCAATTTGAAGAGTGATAAGTGATATCTACTGCAGTCACAGAGGAGAATGGAGAAAATATACCATCTCAAAGTAAAGATTATATTAATGTAACTTTATTAGCGTCTGCAAAAAGGGAAATAGACAAAACAAATACACATCATGAAAATTTTACATATAGAATCTATTTTCTTTGGAGACATTACATGTCAAATGATAATTTACAGAGAAAGGAAATAAGTTAAAAGTACTGCGGGCATATACCCCTAAACTGGATGCAATTTGGAGGAGAAAGTAAATTTTTAAGAAGAACTGAAAATACACCTGGGTAAGAAAAGGTAAGTGTTTATGAAGGACTTTAATGTCAAAGTTGGGAAGGAAAAGAGGTTTTGAAGGGGTGCTAGGAGCTGATGGATGCGGAGAAAGAAACTCCTAGAATTTTGCACAAGAAAGGGACTGAAGGTCGGTAACAGTTGGTTTAGGAAAAGCAGGGATACACATAAGATAACACACTACAGCTAGAATGGTGAGCAAAAATCCCTAATTGACTACTTCCTATTAGATAGGGACACAGTGAACAATAAGGTCATGCCAAGTGTGATCATAAACTATTAGTCTTCGGAGGAGGCGGTGCCAGGTAGGAAAGCAGGGAAAAGAGGATAAGGATATGGAAACTCAGCCAAGTGGAGGAGAGCATGAGTTTTCAAGCAAGAGTAAAAGGAGCACTACAAAGGGATGACATAACAGTGGCAAAGGTTCAAAAAGTGCAGGGTCGGAATGGAAATAGTAGAGGAGATTTGCGGAATAACGAGCAGAAAAAGAAAACGGTGAAAAATTCCATGGTGGAACAAACAGGTAAAGGAAGCAGTGAATGCTAAAAACAAACCATTTAGAGAATGGTTCATAAAAAGAACAAGAGAGACTGAGGATAAGTATTGGGCGAAAAAGAGAAATGCAAAGAAGATATTAAGAGAAGGGAGAAAAACATAGATGGAAGAGTGTACAAAAGTGCTACAGACTGATGTTGAAGGGAGCAAGAAGATATTGTATAGTCAAGTGAGCTCAAGGAGGAGGGATGTGGAGGTAAAGAAGCTGTGGAAATCATATATTGAGAGATTGTTGAAACCGAGGGGGAAGGATTGGTATGGAAGGAAGAATAAGAAGCGATGGAAATGGACAGAGGGATGGAGGAAGAAGTTGCAGACCTAACCTGGAGGGAGGTAGAAGATACCTTGAAAAGGATGAGGAAGGGAACGACACCAGGAGTGGATAAACTCACGGTGGAAATAACGGCAGCAGGAGAAATGGGTCTACGTTGGTGGTATGGAGAAGCAATGGCAGTGTGGAGGGAGAAGAAAGTGCCAGAGGACTGGACAAAGGGTATTAGATTACCAACATTCAACAACGAAGGTAGGAGAGGTGTGGAAATTATAGAGGAATAACACTGATTTGTCAATGAACAAAAATGTATGATAAGATTTTAGAAAGGAGAGTGAGGAAGATGGAGAGAGGAACAACATGGATTCAGAGAGAAGAGGTCGACGATAGATTTAATATTTGTAACTAGTCAGTTGATGGAAAAGAGAGATGAGTTTGGAAATGATATGGATGTAGAAGAAGCCTATGATAGTGTGGCTAGAAAGAATGTATGGAAAGCAATGGAGGGGGCTGGAGTAGAAAGAGCAGTGTCTTAGAGCCTTAAGAATATGTATGATAATAATGCAGGGTGGCCAGCGAACCTGGAAACCTTGAAAAACCTGGGAATGTTTGTTCTAATCATTATTATCTAATAATTATTCATTTTAATTAATATGTCATGTTATGGCAAAAAGTATTTCTCAACTAAGCCAGAGAGACCTGAATACCTTTACATTATAGTTAACTAAACCTCACACTAAAAGCGCTGTTCCAATCCTAAGATATCAATACAGTACTTCTTAGTTTTCTTTTATCTGTGGTAGCAAATTCTTTATATGAAGAGGATAAAGTGTATCAGCGAGTTGAGGTCAAAAAGTAGTCAGAAAAAGAATTAATGAAGAGGCGTAAACAACTAAAAATTAGAGCATTAGAGGCCAAAAGGGCTAAATATTTAGCTGAAACAGTTAAAATAACTGTCGACATCAATAATTCAATTTTTGCTATTAAAAAAAATTTAATAAAAAATCTATAACAAGATACAGATGTGGACCTAATTCAAGACAAATTACAAGTAACCCTAGTTAATCACAATTAAAGTGGCCTCGAGTGTTGACCATCAATAGTTTTAAAATGTCTACAGACATTTGGTTGAATATATAACAATAAAATGTGACTATTTACCAACGTAAAAATAAGATATCCACAAGTTAAACAACATTTATGTTTGGTATTTCATGTCCCTCATTTCATGGAATGACCCATAACTTATAAGATAAAATTATTTAATAAAAAATGTGGGCCTATTTCTCTTTTATTATTTCTTACCCTAATTTACAAAAATTGTGTTCAAGTTTGCTGTCCTATACCCAGCATTGAGTAAAATCTCAACATTACTTTTCCCCGATTAACAGGGGTGTGTGTGGGATTTAGCCAACCTGGAGAAACAATCCTGGAAAAAACCTCGAATTTGAAAATGCCAGATTGCTGGCCAACCTGTAATGTGAGTTGTGTGAAGGCGGAGAGAGGGCTCCAATTAAAAATTGGAGTCAAGCTGGGAAGTGCCTTCTCACCATTTCTATTTGTATTGGTGATGGATATGATAGTGAATAAAGTGGCAGGAAAATTGGAGGTGGAGAAAATGAAAGCAATCATCTTTGCAGATTTATTGATGGTATGGGGTGAAAAGGAAGAGAAATTACAAGAACAGCTGCAGAAATGGCATGAGGTGAAAAAGTGTGGAATAAAACTTAGTATGGTGAAAAGTGAAGTGATGGTGATGACAAAGCAGAGAACAAGGCCAAGAAAGGTGATGGAACTAGATGGAGTGGAGTTGAAAAAAAGCAAAGAGGCATTCTACAAGTGTGTAAGAGACCTACTATGGAAAATAGAAGGCCCCCTAAATGTAAGGAAATGCTGTATAGAGCATACGTCATACCCATAGTAATGCAATAGAAACTTGGAATTTGGATAAAAGAGAAACCAGGAAAGTAGAGGCCATGGGAATGAAGTTTTTGAGGAGCATGTCACAAGAAGAGATAGGATTAAGAGTAAAGATGGTATGGACATGTAATGAGGATGGGAAAAGAGAGGCTTATAAGAAGATAAATGGATATTAAGTATGTAGGGAAGAGATGGGAGGAACAGATAGCAGCAAGTGTGCAAGTGAGAGGAGGAGTGTGGAAGAGCTGGTCACAGGCTGGAAACAGTTCATCATGATGATTATGTAAACTAATAAAAGATGTTATTTCATTAATATTAGACATTTTCACAGTGGAAGTACAGCAAACCTAGTTGTAACAAATGGATTTTTAAAGTTGTCTATCTTATTGACATCTTGTTATATAAATATTGGGATCATTGCACGAGTGGTCATATGGTCCGAGGCGTCACTCTAACAATAGACTAGACTACTGGTGACAGAGATCGGGGTTAGAGACCTAATCAGATGTACTGAGGTGGTTTTCTCCTAAACTGTTCCCACTCTTTCTAATCACAAATGTGGGTACCTTTACTCTGAATTCCACCCTCATCCCTAATAAATTAGTTTAAATGAGCAGATAGCATAATCGAGTACTAAAACTTGAAGTTCAAAAAAGTGTACTCTGGTTGAAATAGCATCAACAACTTCTTTGTGAAATCAATGTAGGCCTGGCTGTGAACATCTTTGTGAAATCAATGTAGGCCTGGCTGTGAACATCTTTGTGAAGTAAATGTAGGCCTGGCTGTGAACATATTTGTTAAATCAATGTAGGCCTGGCTGTGAACATATTTGTAAAGTCAATGTAGGCCTAGCTGTGAACATATTTGTTAAGTCAATGTAGGCCTGGCTGTGAACATATTTGTTAAGTCAATGTAGGCCTGGCTGTGAACATATTTGTTAAGTCAATGTAGGCCTGGCCGCGAACATCTTTGGGGAAAACTCTGATGATATAAAAACAAATTATCAAAGAAAATAAACATTACAATTTCAAGTGCTAAGGAGTTAATTAGTAATAGTTATTACATGTTTAAATAGCAGTGTAAGATACTATTTTATCCTAGGTTAATTGTTAAGTATTGATATTTTAGGATGTATTATTACAAGCATCATCACTTGGTTTGACCTACTTCATTAGAAGAAAGTGTGAAAAAATCTACTGTTAACAACAGAATTGACAAGAATACCTGCCAAATATGGTTTGGCAAAAAAAAATAATAGTTATATAAAAATACCAAAGCATAAAAAACCAAACATATGGCCCAAAAGTCAAAGACGGCAGACATGTCACACAAGGGTGAGGATGTGAGCGTGTTGAAGGAGTTGGTGTGACTAAAGTGAGTGGACAGTGACATTATAATTGTCTCCGACTATATTTACAATGTAGGGAGTAAATGCGTGTTTCTATGATACTCAATCTAATGAATGACTCAAGGAATTACTTCACTAAAAAACACTTACTTTTTAATCAAATATGGCAACTAGCAATCATGATCTAAAAGACATTTTCAATAACTGCCCTTGTTAATAGTCACTCCATAAAATCAACAGGGAACAAAACTTCAAAAGGAGCTTTCTTAGCCCGTCCCCCGTATCTAAGTGTAAATTTCTGGTATGAAACAGATTTCATTAATCAGAAAAAGTGTTCACTTTATTCATAACTTATCTAACTAATCTAAGAATACGGGATGTCTGCCTATAACTAGGTTTGAGATCCTGTTTCGCAAAGTAGAGACAAGCATGCTAGAGCCTAGTTACATTCTCCATAGCTTTGTGTCCAGCAAACTGTTTCAATCAAATTTATCAAAGGAAAACAATTTGATAATTATAAGTTTTAATGTGTTTTTTTAAACAAAATTATTATAGTTTATGGTAAGGAGTTTTAGGAATTCATAGTATAAGGTAGATAGAATACGATTGGTTTGAATTTATAGAAACAATATAAGATTTCTTTCCTACCATTGATACATTTATTTTGATTTGTATATTGGTGCTAGTTTAGTTAATTATAGTAGCCCCATGGTATATACCTAAATGTTGACTGTCAGTCAGCACCAAGGAGGACATGTGGCCAGTGATTAACTCCATATAATACTAGTTTTATAAAGTTAAAGTTGAGCAAACTTGTAGTGACTGTTAACACAGTGAAACGAGAAATACAGTTCACAATGCTGCCCCACCAAGGAAAGGGAAATGTTCAGTTTCGATAGAATAAAACCTAGGTCAGGAGATTGGGCGGTGACAACCATTACCTCTTTGTCCAATGGCAGCAATGTAAAGTGTGAACTGTGTTCTTCTTTCCATTGTAAAAGTAATATTGTGTTAATCCCTTTTATGTTTTTATTCACCTTTCTTATATATTCTTCCAAATATAATACTATAGGTACCCACTTCTAAATCTAACTGCCCCTTCTGCGATAAAACTGATTTTTATGTAAAATATTTCAGAGACACTGAGTGACACACTAAGGTGAATCTGAACATCTTCACTTTCTATGCATTTTTAAAATTTATTAATTATTTTCAGCCCGTTTACATTTATTGTTTCTTTATAATATATAAACAGGTAACAAAAATGTTTCTCAAGTATTAAATGAATAAAATCACAACTTTGAACACGATTTAATCTGACAATAGTCCTTAATAGTCTTTAATATCATATCTATACAGTAGAACCTTTTAAGTTTGAGTTACCATTTTATGAGTATCGCGGCATCTGGTACATAATAAATCAATAGCCTCAAAATATGCTACATACAAAAACACTTTTTATATATGTGATACAAAACACATACATGGGAAAACAAGACAAATTTAAACACAAAATATAAAAACTTGGTAAAATTAACATAATAAAATTGCAGACTTAAGTCAGTGTTTGCACTAAAATGACTTTATGATGAAAAAATTAAAGATCTTTGTTGTGATGCAATAAACAAACTTTTCGAATTCATTGCATTAAAATGTTGTATTATACGTCTGGTTTGGATTCAGTAAATATTCTCTTTGACAATGCGTCAGTAACTCTAGTTGACATTATTTGCATAGCGAGTGATTTAGTAAGTATTGTTAAATTAGGTTTGAAATGAGTACAAACTCGAAAAAAATTAACAATTGACTACAAATTATCCAAATATTTACTGATAAAATTTGAATTGAATGTTAAATTTTACCATTTATTTAAAGAGCAACATAATGTATTTTGAAACAGTGTTAATTTACAAACTACAACATGCCACAAGGAAGAATACAAAGTGGGTGTGGATGGAGTAGTAGACTAGAAACCAACTTGGACCAGTTTTCGTCCAACATTGTTCTGAGTACTTAATTTATGTTAAAGAGGTTTATGTGGAGGGAATAAATATTACAAATTAGGTAATTACCAGCATTTATGTACAAGATAAATCACAGTGACAATAGTGTTTTTCGTGTGTTATAAGACTACCATTGTTCAAAACTTTCCTAGAGTAATATATGTTGTATTTTGTTATGTAAATAATATCTGAGTAAAGAAATTGACATGGTTTCTTACATTTGTTTGAGAAAATTTATTTTCTGCTGTGAATAAAATGATACTAAGCTATCTAACACTGGCACTTGTCATCATTTCACAAGTTTCTGAAGCACACATTGTTAATTTCAAACACATTTTCTAAAATTTAATTACAATATAATATATTAAGAAGAGGATCAAAGGGCAGGTCCTACACATTTACTAAGAAAATGTAGGGTTTTTAATACTCATATTCAAAACACAAAACGTTACAATAATTTGTGAAGAGCTTCAAGACCATTCTCCAGAGAAAAGAGTAAAAGTGATAAGGGTTTGAATCTTGCCCTCCAGCCTTCTTTCAATAACTCGAATCCGATCATTTGGCACATTTTTTTTTTACTTAGTTTGAAATACAATAATTAGAGGGTGAAGGTTGTAACACTAGGAGTAAACAAAATGGCAGAAACGAGATGTTTGTATATTGATTGTACCTTGTTAATACAGGAGTGCTACTTACAATTATCGACTCCAAATACATCTTGAGCAGTATATTTTCATAAAAACATTTTGTAAAATAATAATATTTTAGGATTATGATCATTCCCATCAATTGGATGTATAAAAATATATTAAAATGATAACATTTAAATTGTTACAGTAATAATTATAATAAATAAAGTGGTTTATTGAACTTTTTAAATCAATATTGAGCTCAATGTTTATCAGGTAAACAATTTATCATCTAGTGAAGACAAAATTCTTCAATGAACAATAATGTAACATGAAAACAATATAGATATATTATGAATACATGAGAGTTTTATTTCCATCATAACACTGTGTACACATTTAGGAAACAAAATAATTTATTATATTAACGTAAAGGATATAATTGATAGCACTAGTCGTAATAATGCAGAAATCACCAATTTTTCTTTAACCATCCTGTTTAGATATAAGCCAAGCTATATATTAATAAAATATTTATATAAAAATAATGCTATGTATTGAAAATAAAGGCAGTGGGAATATTGCAATCAACAAAAAATGTGTGGGGATTAGGAATAACAAACCTGGAAGCTACAGAAGCAAATAAATATCAGCCTTCAATTCCATTTTATTTTCACTTGCGACCTTTGGTCTAAAACTTTTGAATGTGATTAAAAAAATTTGCAGATTGTCCTATATTTTAAGGAATAATACGGTAAAAAGCACAATATACTGTTAAGGGAAAATCAAAACGACTTATTTTAATAATCAGTATAGTTGAAAAGTCAAGTTTTTTTATGCGGCGTGTTTGAAAATGTACTACAATATAACTAGATGAACAACTACTTTATATTTGTATAAACCATTAATGTAAAAAACAACTCCTTTTGGTTTTATATTTTCTTGGTTACTTGATATCCCAAACACATGTTTAGCACATTTAAAATGAAAATAAAATGTTAGTTCTAGAACGTCTGCAGGTGAAAGTGGCTGGCCGAGGTTTGCAAGTTCAGTTCATCTAAAATACTTGAGCCCTGTCACAACGAGAAACTTTTCAATAAAGAGTTCAGAATCTAGTACCGCAATATGTGCTGCTCGACCGATGAGCGAGTTAGCTGTGTTGGGTAAAGAATGGTGTACGTCATAACGCACAAACGTCACCTCAGGTTTGTTAATGATGGGATACACAATATTGTGCACCATCTCACGATATGCAGCACCTGGAAAAGATTAAATAATATTTAGCAATGAAAGTACACATTTATTGAGTATAAGCGATATTAAACAAAATTAACACCTTTCTATTGTAAGGCGATCTACCTTGTGAAGAAGGATGCCAAGCATTGATCATATAGAGATCATTGATATCTGTTGAAAGATTCATAAATATCCATCCATTACATCACTAATGTAAGATTTCTATTTGAAGCAAACTTATCGATGGTTCACCACTTGGTGATAAGTGTTAACATCTCATGTAATTGTGGTCTTTGGTCTTTCTCATAAATATAAGTTATTAGTTCAAAGTTGCATTATTATTAGAGATGGGCCACTCGAATCTTCGAATCCACTGAATCCTGACAAGTATTCGAGATTCGAGGATTCTGTGTTTTACAGGATTCGATGATCGAATCTTTCACCTCATAAACAAAGCATAATATTTTGAATTCAAAAATTACTTAGTTAGGCCTACTTTAAAAGCACAACTTAATCCGTAATATTTATTTTGTCGGAGAAAAGAGATAAACATGAATATTTTTTAAATATGTTATTGAAGTAATTGTAGAAATATTCAAACGTAGTCCTGCCTTATAAAATGGGAATGAACATATTGTAGTCGAAAATATGTTCGTGTTTTAAATAGAATGCATTCTCAGAAATCAATATATCGCAAGTATCGAACATATTTGTTTTCTACGCGAAAGTAGATAATGGATATAAAAGAAAATAATAATAAAACATACTTAGACATGATTGAGTTAACCATTTCCAATGTATGTTTAATTGTTAAGAATGTTGTTTTAGTCTTTATTAAAAATATCAGTTTGTATTTTAATTTTTGCTATTTTAATACAATAAAATATCTTTTAGGGATGATTAAAGTTGATCAAAGGATAAATAGGCCTAATCTGTTTATTTCAGGTTTTTTATAAACTTAACATATTCTAACAACACTTTTAAAAATAACTAAAAGACACTCAAATTTTGATTGATTTGATTTTTAAACAATAATACAAGTATAGATTGTTTAATTTGGCTGGATTTTAACCTGTATTTTGCGAGGGTTGGTTGGGGTTGATAAAAATTGAAAGCATGATTAAAATATATCTTAATTTACAGTTTAGGCCTATATTGTGTAATGTAGGTCTATTTGTAAATCATTAAAATTGTAGAAATATTCAAACGTAGTCCTGCCTTATAAAATGGGAATGAACATATTGTAGTCGAAAATATGTTCGTGTTTTAAATAGAATGCATTCTCAGAAATCAATATATCGCAAGTATCGAACATATTTGTTTTCTACGCGAAAGTAGATAATGGATATAAAAGAAAATAATAATAAAACATACTTAGACATGATTGAGTTAACCATTTCCAATGTATGTTTAATTGTTAAGAATGTTGTTTTAGTCTTTATTAAAAATATCAGTTTGTATTTTAATTTTTGCTATTTTAATACAATAAAATATCTTTTAGGGATGATTAAAGTTGATCAAAGGATAAATAGGCCTAATCTGTTTATTTCAGGTTTTTTATAAACTTAACATATTCTAACAACACTTTTAAAAATAACTAAAAGACACTCAAATTTTGATTGATTTGATTTTTAAACAATAATACAAGTATAGATTGTTTAATTTGGCTGGATTTTAACCTGTATTTTGCGAGGGTTGGTTGGGGTTGATAAAAATTGAAAGCATGATTAAAATATATCTTAATTTACAGTTTAGGCCTATATTGTGTAATGTAGGTCTATTTGTAAATCATTAAAATTTATAAAGATTTGCTAGGATTCGGATTCGAGATTCGAAAATAAATTGTAGATTCAGACTCGAGATTCGGATTCAAGAAATAGTGGATTTGACCTCTCTCTAATAATAATAATTATTATTATTATTATTAATGAAATCCTAATGAAGACTTTGCATTAAGATATTATATTCGGTATTTAACTTTGACAGCTGATATAAGAAGGAGAGAGAAAGTCCTAAGATCACTAAGTACAGTTAGCATGGGGAGAAAAAGTCGGTGATAGACTAGGAGGACAAGTAATTAAGAGGAAGTGGAACAACAGGAGGAAGGAAGGAATGGAGGAGAAGAATAAAGAATTGAGAAGGAGTTTTAAAAATAGTAATAGAAAACAAAGGAAGAATATAGGGAGAAGACAAAAATAGAGCAAAGCGAGTTGTACAGGAAGCCAGGAAGGATTGGATGCAAAAATGGACAGACATGCTGGAACGGGACGTGGGTAGAAGTAAGAATATGTTATGTAGCCAAGTAAGAAACAGGAACTATGGATGAGATATTTTAAGAAAATGTTCAACTCGGAAGAGGAGGAAAAAGGGGGAGGACACATTAAAGAAGCCGATAAAGTAGGTATACAATGGTTATACAGGATGCTGAGTGATTTGAACAGAGAACAAGCTACCGAAACCCTGAAAAATGGGAGTTATAACACCTATTTATGGGGTGTGCAAAGGCAAAGGCCACTTTTTAAATGCGAAGCGAATCTTGAAACTTGTGAAGAAAAGTTGAAGTCGAAGCCTAAGCTAATTAGGATTTTTGTTGTTGTCACTTAACGCTACTTTTAATTTTTAAATTAATTATTTTTCTAGATCTTGTCAGTAACAAGGGCCAGGAAAGTTTTATTATTTGTTACCTAAGGACTGTATTAATAATTAATCCACACAGGTTTGCTGATAAGCTTAGTAACTTATCAATTAAGTTTTAATTTTTACTTACATCGTGGAATTTATAATATTATTTTGCAAACTTTATACATATGTATCTTTTTATCTGCATTTCTCTGATAATAATTATAAATTAAATTCTGTTTTCGTTTCCTACTTTCCTTATCAGCTATTTTGAATAATAGAGAAAGTGCAAAGAAGCTATGAGAAACTTCTTGTCAAATGCACTCGTAAAACTGTCACAGATAATTCCAAAGAAATAAAATAATAAGGGCCAAAAATTAGACGCGAGCTGCGATGATAGCACAACTAGAGCGCTTTCTATACTTCATACCAGTGACCATGGTGTTATTTCTTTATAGGTATTTTTATTTTTTACAAAACTATGTTGGCGATAGTGAATAAAATATATTAACATTTACTTACCCATTTATGATCCATGCTTATGTTGTATTAGTTAAAATTCTGTTTAATAACGGTTTTAAAATTATCAAATATTGAAAAATGTAATATTTAGTAAGATAAAATTAAATCGTTTGCTAATTTATTGAAGTTTAATCCTTCCTTCAAAATTTTTCGAATATGCTAAGGTTATTTTAGATATCAAAGGAGATTTGACCTTCGACTTTGACTTTTCGAAACTTCACATACCATTACCTATTTTGAAGAAAGGAGACAGGAAGAGGAGTACACATTATATAGGGATAATGCTGATGTGCCACTTTACAAAATTATTTGAGAATATACTGGAAAAGATAATAAGAAATAAAATGAAAGGAAGGAAGAGAGAGGAACAGCACAGATTTAGGGAAGAGAGGATTTATCTTTGTCATACTACAGCTGATGGAAAGAAGGTATGGATATGAGAAAGACTTGGTAATGGTATTTATGGATGTGGAGAAGGCATGTGATAGCGTGGATAGAAATACTGTTTGGAAAGTGACGGAGGAAGTCGAGTGGAAAGAGGAGTTGTAATGAGAGTGAAAAGTATGTATGAGGACAACATGAGTTGTATTAAGATGGAGAATGAAAGGTCAGAGTGGTTCCAAATTAACAATGGAGTGAAGCAGGGAAGTGCCCTTTCACCATTACTATTTGTAATGGTAATGCAAATGGTCATAAACAAAGTGATAGGAAAACTCGGGGAGGAAATAATGAATGCTATGATGTTTGCTGAAGACTTGATGGTAAGGGAGGAGAAGGAACAGGAACAACTACAAGAATGGAACGAGGAAGTGAAAGAGTGTGGGATGAAATTTAG